>BQKN01023103.1:0-14676 GCA_022839385.1 Asparagus kiusianus
GATTAAAGGAATATTGGAATTTGGAATATGTGTAGTACACTCTCTCCCTTGAGATGTTTTACTGTCTTTCTACATGGGAAATGACAAAAGATTCAATGGTAATTTTGCTCCTTGATAGTTATGTGTGTGTGTGTATAAGGTGCAACCGTTACTGTTTTGGAATAGAAGTTTATCACGAGTTGGGTTGGGGTAACCTGTTTAATAAATGGGTTGGATATCCTAACCCTTACCAAACCCATTTATTAACTGGGTCAGGTCGTGCCGAACTTACATGCTTCAGGTCAGAATTGACCTGATGGCAAATTAGCCAGCTTGACCTGCTTGCCACCCCTATGAACATGGTCTCACGTCGTTATTAACAAAATCAGCCAACATATTTTATTACCGACTTAGACATGTCCACCAAAATAATCATGTATTGTCCACAATAAAAGATAACTGAACTTTGTTCAAAGAGAAGATGATATTTCTATCTTACAACATGACCACCAAATGAATAATAAGTTCTTGTGCATGATATTAATTTCATCCCAGAAAAAAGGAAGCATGCCATGTGTTCAGACCCCAGATCCACATGGCAAGAGCGAAACATGATTCTTGACCAAGACCAGTCCAACAAAGAGGCTCGCAGAGGTCAGCTTTACCACCCCATGTCAGGTCAAGCATCCATCTCAATCCTGAGCCTGACATCATCTTCCCTTGGTGAACTCAAGCTCGAACAAAAACCATGATTCCTACCGTTCTTCACCTCCTACAGGAACGTAGGCCATGTCCAGCCTACTCACTAGGGAGCGGGGAATTCGGCAAGGCAACTGCCCCATATGCCTGTCCTCTCAACTGCCATGCTGCATTATCTCCAATACATGTCTCCTCAAATCAAAGAAGGATTAGTCGTAATAGAGCTTTTTCCTCCTATAAGAAGTCGACACGTGTCCTCCCTCAGCAAACTAGGATATGAACATGTGTGCCTGTGCCTGTCCTTAATCTGACCGTCCAAGTGCCAATATAAAGAAAAAAACCCCTATGGTAAAAGGGGAGGTAAGTTTTCTTAACAGAATGAGACATTTTGAGTTCTCTCTATCAAAATACACCAAAGGGAAATTCTAACTTGGGCATTGGAGGTTCATTCGGAGATCTGTTTCCGACGCCTTCTGACAAGAGCTGCTATCTTGAGCAGGAGGAGAGCCATTCATCCGTCAGTTTCTCCATAGGCCCATTCCCCCAGCATATTGCACATCGGCAGATGACTCAACAAAATTTATACTATGCTTAAACAAAAGTAATTACTTGCACCAACAAAGATAACAAGGAATTGAAGAAAACAGATATAATACACAATCAATCTAAAAGGGTGCTCTGAGATAATGAAAAAACAAGCCCTAAAACCATAGCTGAATAAAATAAACAGGGGAGATTAGCATGGTAGGAAAGAGTGAAGGTGGGGATTGTGTCTTGCGGTGGAAGGGAAGGAGTAATGCAGTAAAAATTATTTAAACTTTTATAAGCCAGTCTGTGATATTCACCATATGGAAAATATTTTGCAGCATGCATTTCCATGCGGTTTATCAAAAAAGGAAAATGAACCAAACTGTGAGGAATGCATCACACAGGACATCATATGTTACTCTACCATAATGTATGTAAAAACTATTTCTTAGGGTTCTCTCTAAAAGAAGGTAGTCTGACTAAAAAACTTGTCAAATTCCACTAAGGGTCTGTTCGGTTATTTCCTAAAAAACCAAAAGATAGAAATGAAAACCAAGAAATATCAAAAAATACAATTTCACACATTTCCATCCCTAAAACTCACTCACAACATCTAATAAAATATTATTTTTATCCAACAACTCATCCACCACATCTAATAAAATATTATTTTCATCCACAACATCACTCAACTCATCTCATCTCATATTTAAAAATCACTCACATCATCCAATAAGATTGTGACAACTCATCTCATCTTATTAACATTTCATTTCTTTGTTTTCCTCTCAAAAAGCTAGGAAAACAATTTCCTTAAGTGTGGGTCACATCATCCAATAATATAATGACAACTCATCTCATCTCATCTTTCTTATTTTTAAGAAATAACCAAACAAAAGAAAACAACCTATTACAAGAAATAGGTTTCTTATAATTCATTTCCTTATTTTTTTCGCCAACCAAGAAATCTCAAAACAAGTTTTCTTAAAAAAACACTCACATCATCCAATAATAAGATGACAACTCATCTCATCTTATCTTCATTTCTGTGATTTCCTTCTTTTTTTAGCAAACCAAACACTCCCAAAACAATTCTTCTTAGAAATAGTTTTCTATTTCTTTGATTTCCCATTTTTTTAAGGCAAACGAACAGACCCTAACTATATGGTAGATAAGGCCTTCAAATTACCTCTTTTGATCATTTCCTCTCTCAGCTCTTCGTAAAGGAGCCTCTCCATTTCTATTAGGATGTCTTCACTTTCAATTTCTACTGAGTTATCTGCATTAGGACCATCATATTCCCATAAGAAGTCAACATCTTTAGACATTGAAGTTTCTTGGCAGTCTCTAGAAGGTGGCTGCTTAATTTTCTGCAGCTCATCAGAGAATATATCTCTGAATGCAGATCCCACAATGACCTAAAAAAAATCCAAACAACGAATGGTAGAATATTATAAGGTAAGGAAACAATAATTGTAAAAATCTGGCTACAAAGGAAACAACTATAAAGACAGATGACAACACATAGAGAACAAACAATGATGCAGTAAAAATGGAAATAAATTTGGGAACTCTATAATTTGACGAGATAAATTAGAAAGTGAAAGAAAAACCAGCACTTCTGATAACTGAAGAAAGTGTGCTGAATAGCAAATGGAAGGTCAGCCAGTGTCTTAGTACTACCATACTATCATTTTGCCTAATAATTTCAGACTCACACTTCCTGAAAAAGCCAGCATCTAGAGGTAAAGCCATCTAATAACCTTCATGCCTAGCATGAGAAGGAGAATAAGGAAAAAAATAACATAATTCATTTTATTTGAAAAGAAAAAAGACTACGACCTCTGCTAATGAATACCAGTTCCCTCTTATCACTTCTGGGTTTGGTTTCTTAGGACCTATAGCATTTCCAGCTAGATTTACAATCTGAGTCAAATGATTTAAATGAAGACCAGCTTATATATAGGACTTTCCTGACAGCCTTCCTTCAAATTCAAAGTCTGAGGGTCGATCAAACTGATACTGGTTTATTAAAGACTTCTCATTTAAGTGGTATGCCCCTAATCCAAACAAAAGCACATACTCATGTAACAGAAAATTTTATTCACATAACTAAAGTAGTGCAGAATGGAAAGTAAATACTAAATCAGAAGTGTGTAATGGACGACTATTGATAACATAAACAGAGCTCTAATCTATTCCTTTATAATAATGGGAGGATCCAAGATTCACTATTCATGCTACAGTAAATGTTACAGCAAATTACATTTGTAACTGTAGCATAGGCGTGAGGATCCAATGTTCATTATTCATGTCACAATAAATCACTGTAGCATAGACGAGAATTATAGCGTTCAAAAGACATTATTGTAGTATTAGTACTGTAGTATTATCACTGTAGGTCCATATTGTAGCATTAAAAAATGTTGTTGTAGCACTTACAAAAACTATATTTAAATATTGAATTACTGTAGCAAAAATAAAAAATAGAGGTCGTGCTTTGCACGGGGTGCACACTAGTAGTGAACTAAAGCAGGGTTTGGAAGCTAGCAATAACACCAAGAATGAGGACATGGAGCAAAGGAAAATACAAAAAAAAAAAGAGAGGTATAACCAGTTTCAGTTAGTCCAATGTAGCACCAGAAAGCATTTTACTTGCTCATGTTCATGATCCTGGAGAAAGTTTTCAGACTTGCATTACGTCTAAAAACTGCCAAAGCCTGGCAGATTGGTGGCAAGCACCAAGTAGGCACAGGCCTAAGCTACAGTGTAAATTAAGAGATTTCTGTAGAGCAAAATAGCTTTGACTTGCAAATGATGTGGAAAGATCACGAGTATTTGAGGGTGAAATGAGAAAAATGCCAACAAACCATTACAGTCTAAACTGCACTTAATCATTCTATTAAACAGATCAAACACATGGATGATAGAAGGGTGTCCACACAAGGTACGGTCGGGAGGACATAGATCTGGAATACAACAAAATGTTCTATTATCTACAGAACAAATTAAATGGGAGTTGAGCCAAAAATAGTCACTGAAGCAGAGTTCTGGAGGGTTTTTTTATCCAAGGTGAAGTACTATTTTTCTAAAACTAATTAGGATACTTTTAGAAGCCAGATGCAATGTACTTGAAGGCATATAAACAAGTTTGTGGGATGCAGACAGCGAAGCGAAGTGGCAAGTGCTGCTTATGCTTTTTAGGGCTTAAGCGGGGAAAGGACAAAGCTAATTTGTTTATTTTTCAATTTTTAAATTGGATAAATTTCAAAAAATTAAAATAAAAAGGAAAATATCATGAAAAGTTTTAGAAATCATAAAACAAGCAAAAACTGGAGGAATTGTTTTTAAATAAATGCATATATGATGTTTATAGTGATCCTAAACTTTAAATAGATGTGTAACAATGCTTAGATTCAATCATGCAATACTAACAAATACTAATGTGATAAACTAACATGTAGTGAACTCTGTACACCAAAAGTCATCAAGTTAATGATTTAATGTAAATTATCAAAGGAAAAGCTTTTGGTGGCTGCTTTTGACGGCCTATGCTATTTCCAAGGTAAGAATTTCATAACTGTAGGTGCAAGGGAATACCTTAGTTTCATACAATCCATCAACTAAAAAATAATTCATGGGTTACCTCACAGTTTAAAAGACTGCAAACTGACATTACAAGATCTGCAGTTGAAAAGCTACTAATGCAAGGTTTAATCACAAAGTGCATTGGATGGAAATACAGAAGAGATCTTGGTAATACTCAAGCATAATCAAGAATAACCCTGCTTAACGACCTTAGTAGTTTCCCACACTTAATCAGTTCTCCTTATGTTTGGCCTTTTCCATGACTAATTAATCACGATATCAGTTGATTGACCAAAGTAATAATCAGTGTTGTAAATAGCGGCAAATAGCGGCGCTATAGCGCCGCTATTCGCGGTCGCGGGGGGTCAGCGCAACGCTTAAGGGGTTCGCGGCGCGATTAAGCGGAGAAAACCACTATTTGCTCGAATAGCGGGCGATAGCGCGAATAAGCGGTGAAAATCAGTGAAAAGCGTTAATTTCCGCTACAGTTTATAATGAGGAACCCGACCCGAACCCAACCCGTACCCGTAACTCATTACACTTAAACCCTCTCACCTCTTATTCCCGAACAAAAATCTGCCCTAGCCGCCTCTCTCTCGACTTCGTGCCTCTCGATCTCTGTCCTCCGGCGACGACTTTTAGCGCCGTCAATACCGCCGCCGGTGATGACTTCCAGCACCGACTCCGTGCCTCTCAATCTCTGCCTCTCTCTCACTTCCTCATCTCTCATTCACTGTGACCGTCTCTGGGCATTTGTTGTAGAGAGCGAGGGTGGTGGTGTCGACGGTGAGGGTTAGGAGAGGGGGGAGGGGGAGGAGGAGGGGGAGGAGGGGGGAAGGGGGAGACTCATTATCGCTGAGCGTGGGGTTTGACGGAGAAGCAGAGTGAAGGTGGGTTTTGTCGCTGGTGGTGTTCTGGGAATTCGAATGAACTGGGGAGAGAGAGAGAGAGAGCATGTGAGGAGATGGGCCTGGCTAAGTGGGAGGGTGTCAGACCTTGGGAGGAGATAAAAGAATGGCCCTAGGGGTAAATAAATAAAGATGGAAAAGGTTGAGTTACTGTTCCAAATTTGAATTTTTTAAGTTTTTAACTGCGGGAGATTTGTTTATTAACTGCGGGAGATTTTTTAAGTTACTGTTCCAAAATTGAATTTTTTAAGTTTTTAACTGCAGGAGATTTGTTTAGTAAATTGGGTTTTTTGTGCCCAAGTTCTACATCCCCTTACTTTTAGGGTAAAATTCGCGTGGGGCTGTTTGGTTAGCACGGTAAAAGTACGTTAATTTTCATGATTGTTAGATTTTTATATGATTTTTATTATTTAGCATATTTAAATATATTTATATTTGACCGCTATTTGACTGTGCGCTATTTGCCGCTATTTCGCCGCAATAGCCTTAGCGGTACCTCGCCGCGACGTGATGCGATCCGCTATCAGCAACCTTGGTAATAATTAGATGCATGAAAACGAAGTAAAGTGTTTTCTTAAAAATAGTGTGGTGATACTCAAGAATACCACTAGCTGCCTCATCAAACTCATTACACAGTAGCTCCATTAATCAAGCAACGAAATCGGGCAGAAATTGGGATTATCAATATAGAATTATATAAAAACTAGTTCAACTCTGGAACCATCCAACTCATAGCTGCCAATTGACCTTTGCATCTTGCATGTCATACACTAACGAGTGAACTTTCTTCTCATGAAAACTAGGTGAAGGAATAAAGAAATTCAACATTGCTCAAAGGGATGAATGATGAAGTTCGTAGTTTTAAAGTTATCCACTCAAATTTAAAAGGATTTATTCTCACCCCTTGATCTCCACTCCCCATTATGTGTCGAAGCTTTTCTATTTGAAGGTGGCAAGCCTTACATCTTAGCACCTAGATTTTTTTTATCCACATTTGTAGTTTTGAGGGAGTTCAAGAGAACTCAAATAAGAAAAGGACTCAAATCTGAGGTGAAACGGAAAAGCTAGCTGTTCTGAGATAATTAATAATGTCTCTACCATAAGCATGCTTAAGACTATAAATGGGAATTCATCAAAGGGGTCATCACATAGTAAGCACAAGCCATCATTCATCTGTCTGCCGTGACAGCACTCCAAGAATTGAAAGAAATCCCAAACAATTTTATCCATATTATTATTGCCACTAGCTTCATATCTACAAAAGATCTAACAGAGAGCAATTAGGTATGCTGTACGCAATAGAATATAAAAAAAACCAAGTATCCATTGTGCAATAATATTAGGAGCAACATCATCTAATTTGCTCGAGATTGCAAAGCATATTGAAATAAATAGTGATCCCTTCTTTAAAAACCAAACCCATCCTTCACTTTCACTAAAATGTGTGTCTGCTGCTGGAACATCAACAAATAATCAAAGGAATACAAACTTTTCCCCTTTTTCTTTCTTGTGTGAATAAGGACTGGAAACCTTTTTATTGAAAGGGCGATAAACCTCCTTGAAAAATAGGGTAATAATTAAGAAACAACTTTTCACTTTCAATTTATATACA
Source organism: Asparagus kiusianus (assembly GCA_022839385.1). Taxonomy (NCBI): domain Eukaryota; kingdom Viridiplantae; phylum Streptophyta; class Magnoliopsida; order Asparagales; family Asparagaceae; genus Asparagus; species Asparagus kiusianus. The sequence continues at coordinate 7,315 of BQKN01023103.1, forward strand.
CCTTTAAAGTGGGTTTTTGTTGCAATCAACCACCTACAAATCAAAATTTTCACTAAAAACGTAAAATTGCGCTTTAAAAACTCATGTTCAAGGCACAACTCGTTTTCCTAGCGTTCAGGTTTTGTTAGATACAACTCATGTCCCTTGAACTTGAATTTTTAAAGCTTATTTATGTGTTTTTTTAGCAAAAATTAACTAGAAGGTGGTTGATTGCAAACAAAAACCTACTTTAAAGGTGGTTCATGTATAAATTCAAATTAAAAGGTAGTTTTCGTATAATTACCCTAAGTAGCCCTAATTTTAAGGTGATTTTAGGAAAACCTAACGTATTGAAAATAGGAATTCAAACCTAACAATAAAAAGTTCACTCTAACACCAAACCTTTTTATCAGCAGACGGTTCGTTTGACCTTATTTTCCACAGTAAACGAGCTCTCTCTTCCCTGATTCTTCTCAAGCAATTTTGCCTAAGCTGCAAAAATAACATAAATTAATCTTATATATCCGTAAAAATCAAAAGGATTTGCCATGAGATGCTAAATTACTACACAAATATTAAATATAAAATAATGAAAAATATAACAGCAATGAAAAATTATAATAACGAACCAAAGATAAAATACCTTGTCTTTCCAAGTCGTGTGATGGGATTTGAGAGACTCTCTCGTGGGTCGATTTCCTTTCTCGGGCACCATCGAACCATAGAAAGAGAGAGAGAGAGAGAGAGATTAGGGTTTTTCTTCTCCCCGCGCTTTTTTCTCCTTTCCTTCGGTCTTCTGGCAGATTAATTTATTTTTCATATGAAGGGGGCGTTTGTTTTAGGGCTTGTTTGGATTGAGGGGAACGAGGCTGAAGGGAAGTTAGGGGAACCATTCACCTTGTTTGGGAACACTTAGGAGGTGAAGTTAAATACAAAAAGAAAGTTGGGTTTAAAGATAAATACAAAAAGAAAGTTGGGTTTAAAGATACACCTAATAATTCTTGGGTTTAAAGATAAAGCTAGGTAAACAAATGGATCTAAAAACAAAAAGCCCTAAGTTTTTTGCATGGGGAGGGGGCGGAAAGCTGTCAATGTGGCAGCTTTCCGCCCCCTTCCTCAGGCAAAAAACTCTAAACAAACGGGGCCGAAGGGAATTTTGGCGAAGAAATCGAGAGAACTTCGTCGAATTAAGGATAAATTTTCAAAATCAACCTTTTTTGCATTTTAAATAGCAAAACCGACCTCATATGATTTTATTCAGCAAAACCGATCCTTTCAAAAGAAAAGGATCGGTTTTGCTGCTGTGTAATTTTTACAAAATACACGCGACTGCTAGTCCCGTGTATTTCAACCCAGCTTTAAAATGCATGGGGCTAGCAGTCCCGTGCAATTCATTTTTACCCATGGCCCCCTCCTTTCCTCATTTCCTTCACCCGTGACTCCCCTCAACCCCTTACCTCATTTTTTCACCCGTCAATCCCTCAACCCTTACCCTCTCTCTTGACACCTCTGCTCTCTCGTCGCTGTCTCGACACCGTCGACCCCTGCCGCCGACCAATCAACTTCCTCTCCGTCTAAAGATCCGACCAAGCAAGCTCCAACCAAGGTAATGTTGTTTTTTTTTGTTTTTAATTTTTTTTAGCCATGAAATTTGCTTGACGAGTTGAGATTTGGGATTATATTTCAACCATGAGTCTTGTGGCATGGGATTAGGGTTTTTGCATTTCATTTGAGATGTGAGAATATGGATTTAGTTGACATTAGGGATTAGGGTTTTAGTTGAGATTTGGGATTAGGGTTTTAGTTGAGATTTGGGATTGCAACATTTCTTCACCCGTTTTCTTCGTATTTCGGTAAATTTCAAAGGGTTTTTGCTAAATTTGATACTTTCCACTTTCGAGTAAACTTATTTGATTAGTGCAAAACCTTGATTTTGTAGTTGACTGCCATGAATCAGTCTTTGGGCTTTTAATGAATTGAATTATAAGGTGATGATTGCTGGAGTTTTTAGTCTCTGTTCTTGAAAATGTAATCAAATGGTTGTTTTTATAATCAAGAATCGATGCGATTAGGGTTTAACCATGATTAGGGTTTAGACATGAATAATGTGATTTGGGATTTGGGTTTTTAGCCAGTATTTGCTTTGCAGTTAAGATTAGGGTTTTAAATTTGACTTTAAATTAAGATTAACATTTCTAGTTATAATAGATTATATACATATGATGGACTGTTGATTTTCAGTTTCGATGGCAAACTCTATACCCATTATTTGCTTCTTCAATGGGAGCCTCGGTGTCGGATTGAATAGTATGCCGATGTATAAGGGAGGTTCTAGGAAAATGTTTATGCTATCTAAGTCATTCAATTTTGATGGAATGATGAATGAAATTCACAGAGTTACGAAAATTAATAAAGTAGAGTATGCAATTAAAGTGTTCTTCAATTGTCCGATAAATGAGAGTAGAACTATTGCTGTGGTGATTACCGATGATGATGAATTGAATGACATGAAACAATTAGTGGAGAAGCAAGTGTCAGTTGAATTGTTCATTGAGAAGTATCTAATTCAAGAATTTGCCCAAGTTTCACGACCTCAAGGAGAGTTTTCTCAGATGCTTGACTTAGACAATGAGTCTAGTGGTTTTATGACATCTCCAAGTCAAGAGACGTGGTTTCCGCATCAACATTTAAGTGGGCATTCTCTTGGTGAGACGTCAAGTACTATATTTAACGACACTTCGGGCTATATCACGGGTGATCTACCGGTGGGATCAACTATAGAAGAAGAAGCAAATGATGACTCAGAAGATATTGAAGAAGAAGGCGTGCAAATTGATAGTATGCATGTGGCAGTTGGAATCGATGATGATTCTAGTTTGATGGAACAATTTAATGTTAACAATGATTATGTGGAAGCTAGATCCGTTGCCCGACGAGTTTCATAATGAAGATTGGATAAATACTTTGCAAGCTGAACCAGAGAGCGCATTCAAGGGTAAGGGTCTACATTAGCAGGGTCCCCATAAGAAGGGCCATCAGCAGGACCAGAGAGCGCAACAGCGGCGTCGATTTCAGGGAGCTTGTTACAATTGTAACAAGATTGGACACCGAGCGGCCGAGTTCCACAGCGTACTTGCAGCAGGCCAGCAGGGTAGGACACAGCAGCAGCAGAACCACACTCAGGGACGCGGTCACGACCATCAGCTGAGGATAGAGGCACCTCCAGCAGTCCCGAGGATTGAGGGACAAGTTCGAGCAGTCCAGGAGACCCAACAGAGGCAGATGGCACCATTTACTCTAGGTGATGGAGAGCAGCAGACCGGTAGGGTGTATGCAGTTGTTCCTCGTAATCATGGCATGAGCGGAGCTGTGGTGGAAGGTACATTCCGCGTGAATTCCTTTCCAGCACGTATTCTTTTTTATTCTGGCTCTTCACATTCTTTTATCTCCTATGATTTTTCGATTAGACTTCGACTTGTAGCTCAGCCATTAGATTTCCCATTATCTGTATCTACTCCGTTAGGAGAGATGTTTCTGTTAGAGAGTGTTTGTAGGAGATGCATCGTCAGCTTGGACGATTCTGAGTTCGCGATTGATTTGATCGTGTTGCATATGTTTGAATTCGATGTGATTCTTGGTATGGATTGGCTATCTTCCTACCATGTGAGTATCGACTATTTTGCGAAAATAGTCAGTTTGAGAGCATATGATGGATCAGAGTTAGTGGTAGCTACCTCCAGAGGCAACTGGTTTGCGGAGTCATTTCTGGCGTACGTAGAGGAGACGATATTACGGGATCGGAGAGCAGATTTGAGTGAGTTGCGAGTAGTCTCAGATTATCAGGATGTTTTTCAGGACATACCAATATTACCTCCAGTGAGAGAGGTCGAGTTTTGCATAGAGTTGCAGCCAGGCACCGCATCGATTTCCCGAGCTCCTTACCTTATGGCGCCTGTTGAGATGAGGGAGCTACAGATCCAGATCGATGAGTTGTTGTCTCAGGGCTTCATTCGATGGAGTCATTCTTCGTGGGGAGCACCGATCCTCTTTGTGAAGAAGAAGGACGGGAGTATGCGATTATGTATAGATTATTGCGAGTTGGACAAGGTCACCATCCGTAATAGGTACCCATTACCACGGATCGACGACTTGTTTGACCAGTTGTAGAGAGCGCAGTGTTTCTCGAAGATAGATCTTCATTCCGATTATCATCAGTTGCGAGTTCGGGAGATGGATATTCCTAATACCGTTTTCTTGACTCGATATGGGTCTTTCGAGTTTCTTGTTATGCCATTTGGGCTGACCAATGCACCCGCAGTATTCATGGATTTGATGAATCGGGTTTTTCATCCTTATTTGGACCAGTTTGTGATAGTCTTCATCGACGATATTCTTATCTACTCGAGGTCGGAGGTAGAGCACGAGCAGCATTTGAGGTTAGCATTGCAGATATTGAGAGAGCACCAGTTGTATGCTAAGTTTAGCAAGTGTGAATTCTGGTTATCAGAGGTTAGATTTTTAGGCCATGTTATTAGCTGGGAGGGCATTGCAGTGGATCCTTTTTTTTAAGGTAGAAGCCGTACTTGATTGGGAACCACCGAAGGCAGTTACCGAGATTTGTAGTTTTTTAGGCCTGGCAGGCTATTACAGAAAATTCATTTAGGACTTCTCGAGGATTTCCACACCACTTACACGCCTTACTAAGAATGGTGTACAGTTCATTTGGAGCATAGAGTGCCAGAAGGCATTTGAGATATTGAAGACTAAGTTGACTTCAACACCAGTTTTGGTTATTCCTAGCAGTGATAAGACTTTTGTTGTCTACACTGATGCATCCTTATCAGGTCTTGGCGGTGTATTGATGCAGACCCAGAGAGTCGTAGCCTATATTTCGAGGCAGCTGAGGACTCATGAGCAGAATTATCCCACGTACGATTTGGAGCTAGCAGCAGTGGTCTTTGCACTAAAGGCGTGGAAACATTATTTGTACGGAGTGCATTTTGAGTTATTTACAGATCACCAGAGTTTAAAGTACCTCTTCTCACAGAAAGAACTCAACCAGAGGCAACGGCGATGGGTAGAATTTATTAAGGATTATGAATTTGCTATTCAGTACCATCGGGGAAAGGCGAACGTGGTAGCAGACGCGTTGAGCAGGAAACGTCGTCGTGGACTAGCAACTTTAAGGTGTTCACTACACCGGGATCTTTATACCCTCAACAATTTTGATTTTAGGCTAGAGATTGGTGGGAGCCGTGTGTTCTTAGGATCGTTATCTGTACAGTCATCTTGGAGAGATAGAGTAGTCGGAGCTCTGTTAGAGGATTCTTGGATTCAAACCCATAAGGGGGAGATCTCCAAAGAACCCAAGGATGATTGGACTATTGGAGTAGATGAAGGGCAGGATCGTTATGCCGAACAATCTACAACTGAAGAGGGAACTATTTGACTATTTGACGAAGCTCATCACAGCAGATATACAGTGCACCAAGGCACGACGAAAATGTACAAGGATCTGAAGAGGTATTTTTGGTGGAGTGGTATGCGTAAAGAGATTGCAGATTATATGGCTAAGTGTTATACCTGCCAGCAAGTTAAAGCAGAACATCAGAGACCTGTAGGAACCCTATAGCCTTTACCCATTCCCGAGTGGAAGTGGACAGATATTTCCATGGATTTCATAGTAGTGTTGCCCAAGTCAAGGAAAGTAAATGATCCTATTTGGGTCATAGTGGACAGATTGACTAAGTCCGCATATTTCTTGCCTATGAGGACGACTCATACAGCAGATATGTATGCGAGAATTTTCATTCGGGAGATTGTTAGATTGCATGGAGTTCCGAAGACGATTGTATCAGATCGGGGCTCAGTCTTCACATCTTATTTTTGGAGGAGTTTTCAGGATGCTTTTGGCAATCAGTTGTCATTTAGCAGTGTTTTCCACCCTCAGATAGATGGACAGACCGAGAGGGTGAATCAGATTTTAGAGGACATGCTGAGAGCGTGCATTATAGATTTTTAGGGTAGCTGGGAGGATCACATCCCACTGGTCAAATTTGCATACAATAACAGTTATCAAGCTACCATCGGGATGGCACCGTATGAAGCTTTGTACGGGAGACCTTGCAGATCACCTATATGTTGGGCAGAGCCAAATGATAGTCTATTGATTGGTCCAGAGTTAGTTAGACATACCACAAAGAAGGTGACATTGATTCGAGAGCGCATTCTTGTTGCGCAGAGTCAGCAGAAGAGCTATACAGATCAGCAGAGACGACCTTTAGAGTTCCAGGTCGGAGACTCATTCATGTTGAAAGTATCACCGATGAAGGTCGTTCAGCGTTTCGGTAGACGGGGGAAGCTTGCCACGAGATATGTTGGTCCTTTCAGAATCATCGAGCGCATTAGAGCTGTTTCTTACAGGTTAGACCTGTCAGCATCGATGTCCAATGTACATGATATCTTTCATATTTCGATGCTTAAGAAGCATCTGTGAGATTATGAACAACAGAGAGTTATTGACTCACCAGAGATTGAGATTCAGGATGACTTGACTATTGTAGAGATTCCGGTATGCATACTTCCTAGAGAGAATAAAAAGCTTAGAAATAAAGTCATTCCATTAGTGAAGGTGCAGTGGAACCGGCAAGGAGCCGAAGAGATTTCTTGGGAGCGCGAGGAGGATGTTCATCGCGACTACGCGCACCTGTTTGGACAGGTATGATGTTAATATGCTTATATGACTTGATAGTTGTCATTATCTATGATTGTTTAGTCACATTTATATTTATCTTTAACACTAGAATGAGGATATTTTTACCTGATCCTTAATCAATTGAAGTATATGGTATATACATGAGGGTTTCCTTATTTGGATTATTTCGCTCGACATACCAATTTCGTTTAGTTAAGGATTTAGGTAAGAATGTTTGCATTCTAGGTTGTTAACTTTAAATATCATTGTGCTAATGCTATGTGATGTGTGCAGAAGGAATTCTTAATATGAATTACACCTTCTTAATGTGTTTTCCTAGTTATTAAACTTTGAGATGCGACTGCAGACTTTCGAGGACGAAATCCTCTGAAGAGGGGTGAATGTAAAACCCCGATAATTTATGTGTGATAAATTATGATATGTGGATATTTAGTATGATAAATATCAGTAAATGGTATATGAATATAATACCATGTGTTTTGAGTATGAATGAGTTCATACATAAGAGAGGAAAGAGTCGAAACATGCACAATGGCCAAACACATAGAAAACTAGAAAATCCCAGTCCAGTCGATCACCACGGTCGACCGCGAAACATGCAGTCTGTTTAAAACCTGTTTTGAGTTGGTTTCGGATTTCTAAACCCATATTCGTTTTCCCTGATATAT
>BQKN01023109.1:0-20447 GCA_022839385.1 Asparagus kiusianus
ATACAATTGAATAGCTTCTGTTGACAGATTTTAATGAATCTGATCCTTAGAGTCTTTGTATGTGGATGTTCCTTAATAGGAAATAAAAAGAAAGAAATAATAAAATGTTAAAATTAGAACTCCTAAATGTTATCATCTTTTCCATAAATAAATAAATAAATAAAATAACTCCTAAATGTTTGTTAGGATATAAATTGCAATTACTCAATCATCACATAAACCTAAAAGTTTGTTTTAATGAAAAAGACATTAAATTATATCAGGACAATCCAAATTTAAATCGACCGGACACAATTTATAACAAATCTAAGATAAAAAAAAGTATCTGTACTTTTTTCATAAAATTTATCAGTACTTTAGTAGCATATACTTTGATCTATGCTCAATCAATATGTTAGTCTAAGTGTATACTCAAAGCTGAAGCCGAAGCTGCAATCAGGAAGACAAAGGAAACACTCAAGACAAGCCACGGTCGACCATGGCGGTTGGTGCGGTTGACTGTGAACGTGCACGAGACAGGAAAAGTCTCTGGACTTTTTCCAATCGACCACGGCAGATGGTCCGGTCGACCGCGAGACCCTATAGGCGTTTTTTGGATTTCTGTCGTTTATCCGATCGACCGCGACTGGTTTGAAGGTCAACCACGAGTTGAGCTGGCAGTTTCCTAAACTATTTTGAATTATGTTTGGGCTGGGATTCATATATATATACCTATATGTTTCTAGGAATAATTAGAACGTCGAAAAAAGTCAGAAGACAAGAAAAAAGAGAGCTTTTGAGAGAGAATCTCAAAGAGATTAAACCCTAGTTTGGGTGCTTGTATTCATTCTTCAATTAGTCAAAGAAATTGTGTGGTGTGGCTCCCTAGGACGTAGGCACATTGTCGAACCGCATTAAATCCGTTTGTTCCTTTTTTGTTCTTATTTCCTGCAAGTTTTTCTATTTTTTATTTGTAGTGAATTTCTTTCTTACTTAACTCTCAAACACAAGATCCGGAAGGGTATGGATTCGATTTGATTGTTTTGAATCCCCAATGACTAGTATCAGAGCTTCATTTAGCAAATTTGTGAGAAAGAGAGCCATGGCAGAGGAAATCAAATCTATGATCGAGAAGTTTGATGGTTCCGACATCGCCTACTGGAAATCACAGATGGAGGACTATCTGTACCAGAAGGACTTGTATCGTCCGTTGATGGGCAAGGATAAGGGACAGAAGAAAGAGGAGTCAGACGATGATTAGTAGATACTGGATAGGAAGGCTTTATGGCAAATCCGGTTGTCGCTCACCAAGACAGTAGCCCACAACATATTAAAGGAGAAGATGACGGTAGGGCTTATGGAAGCACTCGCAAAGATGTACGAGCAACCGTCTGCAGCAAACAAGGTGGATCTCATCAAAACTCTATTCAACCTCAAGATGGAAAAATGACGATCCTTCACAATACAACTTAGCGAGTTCAACACTATTGTTGATCAACTTCTCCGTGGACATCATGTTTGATGATGAAGTGTAAGCCCTATTGATTATATCGCAGTTGCCGGATAGTTAGGCAGGTTGTGTGACGACAATCAGCAATTCGGCAGGAAAAGAGAAGTTGAAGCTAAGTGAGGTTGTTCGCATGATTTATCCGAGGAGGTTAGAAGAAAATCATCTGAATCAGAAGGTTCAGGTTCAGCTCTAAGTTTCGAGCAAAGAGACAGAAGTTAGAAGAAAGGGAACCACAGTAGGAATCGATCAAAGTCAAAGAAGAGGTCGAACTTGAAGGTTAGGCCTATCAAAGGAAAGTGTTGGAACTGCGACCAGGAGAGCCATATGTCTTCAGTCTGCAAAAGTTCAAAGAAGGATGCGGGTGAGCAGGAGGCTCATATCGTGCAGGATGCTTTGATCCTTGCTATGGATAGTGATTTAGATTCTTGGGTAATCGACTCAATAGCCTCTTTCCACGCCACTGCTAATAAGAAGCTTCTTTAGAATTATGTAGCAAGAGACTTTGGAAAGTGTATTTTGGGGACAATGAGCTATGTAATATTGTTAGAAAGGGCGACGTGCAGATTCAGATGAAGGGCTCTAAGTAGAACATAAAGAACATGAGACACGTACCGAAGTTGAAGAGAAATTTTATTTCGATAGGCCAATTTGGAGCAAAAGGCTACATTTTGACATCACCGGGGATTCGTGGAGGATCTCCAACGGTACGATGGTTGTTGCCCAAGGCAACAAAACAGGAACATTCTACCTCATCTCACATGCGAGTGATACCCTCGAAATTACAGCTAGCAAAGAGAGTACGGATCTGTGGCACAATAGGTTGGGACACATGAGCGAGAAGGGAATGAAAATTCTATATTCACAGGGAAAGCTAACCGGGATTGATTCCGTGGAAGTCGGGGTTTGTAAAGATTGCATCTTTGAGAAACAGAAGAGGGTTAGTTTTCAGAAGGGTAGAAGACCACCTAAGGCTCAGAAGCTAGAGTTGATTCATACAAATGTATGGGGTCCAGCCAGTGTGTCTTCTTTTGGCGGTTCAAGATACTATGTCACCTTTATCGACGATCACTCGAGGAAGGTGTGGGTTTACTTCATGAAGCACAAGTCAGAGCTGTTCGGAGTCTTCAAGAAGTGGAAGGCTATGGTAAAAAACGAGACAGATTTGAAGGTGAAGTGTCTGAGATAAGACAATGGTGGACAATACGAGCTGGTGGAGTTTAATAGGTTCTATGCTACGAATGGTATTTGCTTAGAGAAGACTATTCTAGGGATGCCGCAGCAGAACGGTATTGCAGAGAGAATGAACAGAACCTTGACGGAGCATTCCAGGAGCATGTGATTACATGCAGGTCTGCCAAAAATATTCTGGACGGATACGGTGCATACAGCGACTTACCTTATTAATCATGGGTCATCAGTTCCATTGGATTTTGGGATTTTAGAGGAGGTTTTGAGTGGCAAGAAGGTTAATCTCTCACACATGCGGGTATTTAGCTATGTGGCTTATGTTCACATCAGTGACTATGGTAGGGTATCATCGTTACATCACAAAAGTGTACATTCATTAGATACGGTATTGATGAGTTCGGGTATCATCTTTTGGATGAGAAGAAAAGGAAGATCATTAGGAACCGAGGCGTCATATTTAATGAGGAGGTGATGTACAATGATAAAAAAAACCAAGGTTAGCCAAAACAATGAGAACAGCACTTCGAATGCTGGTGGATCTTAGTACATGGATTTAGAGGAACTTCTAGATAGGTGTGATAATGTTTGTTCTGATCGAAGAATAGAGGAGGCTCCAGGTGCAGAAGCAACTACCTAAGACGTGAAGCTTAGGAGGTCATCTAGGATATCCAAACCGAATCCTAGATATCTTTCATCTCTTGATTACTTATTGTTGACAGATAGCGATGAACTAAAGTGCTATGAGGAGGCTATGCAAGTAAGTAAATTTCAACAGTGGGAGCATGCGATGCAGGAGGAGATGGATTCTCTACTCACTAACGATACATGGGAGTTAGCCCAGCTATCTGCACAAAAGAAAACCTTGCATAACAAATAGTTCTACCGAGTCAGGCAAGAGAGTGATGGAAGCAAGAAGTACAAGACCAGATTAGTTGTAAAGGGGCTCCAGCAGCGAGAAGGAGTGGACTACACAGAGATATTTTCCCCTGTTGTAAAGCTCACAACCATCAGAGTGGTATTGAGCTTGGTAGCTGTAGATGACCTCTTCTTTGATCAGTTAGATGTGAAAACTATCTTTCTTCATGGTGACTTGGATGAAAAAATCTACATGAAGCAACATGTTGGCTTCATTAAAGAAGGAAAGGAAGAGATGGTGTGTAAGCTCAAGAAGAGCTTGTATGGTTTGAAACAGGCTCCGAGACAGTGGTACAAGAAGTTGGACAACTTCATGCAGAGCAATGGTTATGGAAGATGCAATTCAAATCATTGCTGCTATTTTAAGATATTTGGGTCCAGCTTTATCATATTATTATTATATGTTTAGGGATGTTAAGGTTGAGCCAAGCTGAATATATCAAGAAGGTACTTCAGAGGTTAAATATATAGAATGCTAAGCTTGTTAGCACACCCCTTAGAAGCCAGTTCAAGTTATCTGAGTTGCAATCGTCTAAAACAGATGCAGATAGAAGGAATATGAGCAGGGTGCCATATTTTTTGGCAATTGAGAGTCTCATGTAAATGATGGTTTGAACGAGGCCGGACATTACCCATGCAATGGGAGTTGTGAACATGTTTACAAGCAATCCAGGGAAGCAGTATTGGGAGGCCGTGAAGTGGATATTGTGGTACCTGAGAGGGATAACGAATAAACCATTATGTTTCAGGAGGAAGGAGTTGGTGCTATAGGGATACATGGATGTGGACTTCGTCAGTGATCATGATACGAGACGGAGCACCAAGAGTATGTTTATACTTTAGCGTCGACAACAGTGAGCTAGGTCTCACGTCTGTAGAAGATTGTAACTTTATCTACAACCGAGGCTGAGTATGTCACGGTGACTGAAGCAAGCAAGGAGATAATCTGGTTAGCTAGATGTTTGGAAGAGTTGGATCCGAAGCAAGGGAGATGAATTCTTTATTGTGATAGCCAGAGCACTATACACCTTGCTAAGAATCTAGTATATCACGCCAGAATGAAGCATATCGACGTACGATACTATTTCATATGCTCGCTGATCGAGGACAAGAAGTTACATTTCGAGAAGATTTTGGGGAGTTAAAATCCTGCAGACATGTTGACGAAGGCAGTCACCATAGAGAAACTGAAGTTGTGCGAAACTTCAGTTGGCCTTCATGAGTAGAAGATGAAGGCAGAGCCACAATAGGATGATAGGCGAGATCGCCGGGATGATGATGATTAAAGAAAGGATTTTTCCAGGGAGGAGAAGATACTTGCAAAGAAGGAGAGAGTTCAGGAGAGCTTGTTGATGGTGCTTTGGTCTCCAAGTGGGAGATTGTTAGTCTAAGTGTAGACCCAAACCTAAAGCCGAAGTTGGAATCAGGAAGATGAAGAAAACAGTCAAGACAAGCTACGGTCGACCGTGGTGGTTGGTACAGTCGATCGTGGCGGTTGGTACGGTCGACCGCAAACTGGTTTGGGTGCTTGTATTCTTTTGAGAGAGAATCTCAGAGAGATTACACCCTAGTTTGGGTGCTTGTATTCCTTCTTCAATTAATCAAAGGAATTGTGTGGTATGGCTCCCGAGGACGTAGGCATGTTGCCGAACCATGTTAAATCCGTGTGTTTCTTTTTTTGTTCTTATTTCCTGCAAGTTTTTTATCTTTGATTTGTGGTGAATTTCTTTCTTGCTCAACTCTCAAACACAAGATCCAGAAGGGTATGGATTCGATTTGATTGTTTCGAATCCCCAACACAATATCCCCTTGCTTGAGAATATGAGAGTTTGAAAAAGTTAACAATGAACTGGTTGAAAGAGAAAATTATTGGAAAACAAGGGACTTCGGAGAAGTGAGAATGCTGCTCAAATTTTATTTGTGTATATAGTGTTTGGCGTAGAACTGGTTTCATACCTGTAATTTCTTTCATGAATGATGCTATAAGAATTTGTCTAAATTACTTTATAGTTCATGAAAACATTTTGGAGGGAGGTAATTCTAGGGCAAGCATATCAACATTTATGGTTTCATACTTTTATGTTTTTACCAACTTTTAAACAAAATCATTAACTATCATGAATTTAAGTTACTATCAGATAATTATAATGAACTTCCAAACATGTTCTTATGCACTAATGATGTAGAATATGTTGTGGATATATTTATGGAGAAACGGGACCGTCAAAAGCCCAAACGTGGGTCCAGCCGAAGAAAATAATTTGCAATAAAGAACGGGTCATATCTCTCAAACCGTACGTCCGAATTGAATGAATTATAATATAGCGTATTTTCCAAGACGGAGTCAACCAAACCCACCATTGTTCAGTTTGTCGTCGTCTGTTTCGTAAAATTCCCTCCAGATTGAGAGTATCAGAGTTTTTATCAGTTTTTTACTATTTTAGGTAATGTCTTAGGAGTTTGTTTTAATTAGAAAGCAAACCCGGTTTGATTCCAAATTTGACCGATTTACTTCCATAATCCCAATGAGTCTTTTAAGGAGTGTTTTACTATTTCTATTTTTGGCAAAGTTCGAGTCATAGTAAGAGCCTTGTTTATTTTGGATTTAAGCAGAATATTGTAAGCCCTAGAGGCATAATCTTTTTATTAATAATATTCCTCGTTAATATTTTCTTCGTGGATTCAAAGTTCTTCGTAGATTCGGAGATCGTTTTTTATGGATCTAGAGAACAACCATTGGTGGATTCCGTGGTTTTTACTTCCGAGCTGCGCTAACTGGTGTTTTAGGTATTCATGACTAAAACTGAGGGTGAGCATAATCATTGTGAACCAATTAAACTAACCAAATCAAGCAAAGTTCAATGGTTTGGTTCAGTCTTGAAATATGTCCGCATTAGTTAGTCTTAAAATGATAAAATTTCACTAGAGGGCCTGTCCACAATTGGCTATAGTATAATGGTCTATACGCAACAATAGAACTATAAGGAGTATACTCGCAGTTGGGCAATAATAAATGGGTGGATCCTCACCAGTAGAACTATATAGAGTTTATTCGTAATTGGGTGGTAGTGCATGGGGTCTATACCTAATAACCTTTTTTTTTCTCATTGTATGGATTAGAACAGCTATGTAGTTTGTATATGCGGGCTATTCTCAATAGAAATTGTAATCCTTAATCCCTTGACATCTTAATACAGACATTATACGACAGAGGATATACTTAAGTCAAAAGACGTGAACCTAAGAAGAAGATCAAGGATAAGGTTTTATATATTAGACCGTGTATGACATATAAAATATTAACTATGTAACACCTGTTACAATCCAAAAACCAAAAAAATCAATTCATCCTCTTCCGATTATAAACAGGAGCACTCCTTTAGCCTTGGAACCTGTATATCTTACATTTATTTGCTCGAGCAAAGTGAGTTTTATAAAATGAAGAACAAGAGCTCCCCAGTTTTCACCGTTCTCTTAGTGTAGATAGTTTTGGCTTCAGGTAGTTTGTTTCTAAATGTAAAATTATGTTGATCGTTTTGGCTTCAGGTAGTTTGTTTCTAAATGTAAAATCATGTATCTTTTCTTCAAGATAATTAATTGATGATAATTTTTTATTATGATGTGTTTATACTTGCATCTCCAGCATACAAATGTTTCTTTCTAGGGAAAATTACTTCTAGCCCCTAAAATCAAAAAGCAAATATGCCCCACCCCCAAGAAAAGGTCAACATGGCAAAAAAAACCCTAAAATCCATATTTTCATGCTCCTTATAACCCCCAAATCTAATGCCACCTAACTGCTGTTAGACCCTAGAGGAGGGTGATTAGGGTCTTATACTAATCTAATTCCAATTAATGGCTAATTAAAATTATATAGATCAATTTGTTCTTGCAAGAAGATATATGATATGAATATGAACAAAAATGATAAAAAGAAAGTACGCTAAGCAAAACACAAACACATGATATGTTCACGAGGTTCGGTCCCCACGAACTACGTCCCCGCTCCTCACCTTGAGGAGATATCCACTATCACAATCCGGTTTGGAAGCCGGAACTTCTACACACTCGGTTTACAAGTTCACCGAAAACTCTCACACTACACAATCACACTTTACACACTAAGTGTAGGAACCTAGCCCGTGTCCTCCTCCTTAAGTGCTCGATTACAACCTCTCCCTAGGTTCGTCAATCGACGCCACTCCTATTGGATTCGACCCCGTCTCTCTCTCCTCACACTTCTCTCGGTGTACAAGTGTATTACAAGTGATTCTCACAAATAAAAGTTCAATACAATAATTTGTTCTCAAATAACAAGTGAGAACACAATGAGGCTCACACTCACTAAATCACACCCCACAACTCACACTATATAGTATGAAAATATTAAGCTCAAATATGTGTGTGTGATAACAGTGAATCAAACTCAATAAATATAGCTAACTAAAATGAAAGTGAAATAACAAGCTATATAAGAGTTTAGAAAACTTCTCAAGCAAGAAGAACAGTAGAGGATGATCCCATTGGGATTTGAAGGCCACTTCTTGTTGATGAAAAACTTTTCTTGAAAACAGATTGATGAAATCAACCTTAAAAAGCTCTTAAACACACTTAGGAATTTTGTTAAACACAAACTTGGATTTCTTGGATTGTTGTGTGAAAGATCAGCAATGGGGTATATATAGCACCCCAATACAACAGTAAAAAATAAGTAAAAGACCAAAAACCCAGTTTGAAAACAGGTAGAAAAACTAGCCGTTATAAAGGTTCTGACAACTTGGCGGTTGACCGGTCCGGTCGACCGCTGAGCTCAAAAATACAGTGAACGAGGGTTTTATAGCTGGCGGTCGACTGACGGAGATTTCGGTCGACCAAAAATTCTATCGGTCGACCGGAGATTCTATCGGTCGACCGCGATCATGAGCTCAGAAAACAACTGGCGGTCGATCGGATCGGTCGACCGAAGTCTAACATATGGTATATGACAGGATTTGGGCCATTTTGAAAAATTCACAAAAAATATCAAATCACATCCAAAAATAATGAAACTTTGGGGAAAGTTTCTAAATGATAAAACAAACATGTTTGAAAAGGAATTTCTAGAAAATCAATTTTCATTTGTGAAAACTCCCTGTTTTTGAAAAGTGTTCAGAAAACCTGTTTTTCGTGAATGCGAAAATTAACATAAGGCTTGTAAATATGTATGTGTATATTATGCATACATTATATGTATACAATGAAGTATTAAAGAGCTGTAAACATGAGAGAAAAGTTATTGTAATAACGTTTGATGAAAAAACAATTATATGATAGAAAACGTCAAAAATCGTGTTAAGTGTACATATATTGAGTTTAGATATAATCATACAATATATGTAAGTAAACTAAACATATACCTAGGTAAATTCACACATATGAACTTGAATATTTAACGCTTGACTGAAGTGTGTTGAAATACCTGAAAAGAGAAACATAAACACAAAACACTAGAGAACATATTAGTAATAAATTGTTTGACAAATCATCATCAAAACTATAGGGTCAACAATCTCCCCCTTTTTGATGATGGCAAACAATTTATATATAAATATGAAATATAAACTGATAACCCACATATAAACCCACCATAGACAAAACATACATAAATGATCATATAAAACATATATGAATATGAAATATATGTACTATGAAATATATGTACTTTATATGTGGATTTTTCTCCCCCTTTGACAACATCAAAAAGAGAAAAATAAAAGATAGGAGCAATGCTCCCCCTGCTTATGAACACAAAAAAAAATATGCCAAAAGCTCCCCCTGTCAAATAGAATAAATTACACGAATATGTAGAGGAGCTGAGCAAACTAACCAATCATAAACAGTACATAAAACAACGAGCTCATTACCATCAAATTATTTTCCACACACCAAAATATGAATATTGTTTCAGCTTGGCATTGATCATAGAAAAAAAAGAACTAAACACAATAAATCACAGATCATCATTTAAGCATTTTGAAACATCATAGATGTGCATAAATATAGTTTGTTCCACAAGACATCCACAAAAACATACACGGTCACATAAATCAGACATAAAGGGTCACATAAATCCATACTGATATAGAGTTATTACACTCAAACAAACAAAAAAAATATAGTTATCAAGTTTTACAACCCATAGCATCAAGAACATGAAAATCACATAAAAGAACTCCAATCAACCATCAAGATCAGTCATCACCACCACCATCACTATCACCATCACCATTATCATCACCATCTGAAGATCCTGATCCATCAGCAGGGCCCTCCTCAGAATCAGACTCAGAGCTAGAGGAGGGATTCGGAATCCCTAGAGACTTACACTGATAGGAAAGAATGGTCCTAACATCACTCTGGATAGATGAGACCTTCTTCTGAACATTTGAGAACTGAGTCTCAAGACGATCCAGACGATCACAAATATCAGAAGCAGATGAGGAAGAAGCTCTAGACCGTGAACGAGAGGATGATGACGGAGTGAGATCAGAAAAGGAAATCTGCATTCTTGAAAGAGAAACCTTATCAAAGAAATCCTTCTTGGCTTTAATCTTTGGTTCATTTGTAAGATTAACACCGAAGTGTTGAAAGATAAGAGTGAGAAATGAACCAAAGGGTAGGAATTTTGTATACTTTGACGCCATATTGTTTAGAAACACAGTTGCCCAATCTACTTTGATTTTGGCAAAAATGGCGTAAACAGCATTAATTTTATCAGAAGCAAAATGATCAAAGCTACCGGTTTTGGGAATTAAGTTTTGAGTAACGATTAGCAATGAGTTTTGCATTGGGATTGAGAGAATTGTTGTTCATGGGATAAGAGCAGCCGGGCTTAAACATGAGTTGGTTAACAGCTGGATCTCCGAGTTCAACAGACATAAGATCAACGTCACCTGTTGGGATTTCAAGAATCCCCGCAAGTTCGTTGGCAGAAAATGATATTGCAACATTTTTAACAGATGAGATAATGGTCAGACGACCATTAGCAGAAGATGACGTAGATAGATTAGCATAAAATAGATAGACTAGAAAAGGGTAATACGGAACTTTATATTGTTCATCTAGCAATCTATCTAACCCAACATTTCGAAGAATTGACTGAGTGTCATACAAAATCAACTCAAGATATTTGATATATCTAGTTGGAAGAATTTTCAGTTTACACAGTTCCCTATATTTCCTAACAAGAGATTTAAAAAGCAGATAATCCTCATAATGTGAAGTTTTTATAGAGGAGGAACTAGATTCAGGTTTGGATCTCTTTTTGGAAGGCTTGGGAGGCATGATAGATTAGGGTTTTGAAAAGATAACAGAAATTATCAATTTCCTGTAAACAATAAAGAATTTAGAGCAAATTAAAAAATGCCCTAGAACAGAAACCCTAGATTAAGAAGAATAAACACAAGAACACAGAAATCAAAAGATAAGGGAAGAATTTACCCACAATATCTGATAGAACTCGACGGAGAGGAGCGGCGGTCGAACAAAACGGGCGACCGAAGAAGAGAGTTGGAATTTTTAACCCTAGCTTTGCGATTTGAGTTGGGAGGAAGAAGAGAAGTCGAATGTTTTGAGAGAGGGAACAACGGCTGGGATTGAGTGGATAAAGGATTCAACGGTGATTAAGAGTTCGGGTCCAAAACAGATACCCAGTAACAAAAACCGAAACCCGATAAAAACACAAAGTTGTTGTAGTAATTTCCTGTCGGTCGACCGACGCGGTCGACCGAAACGATTACAGAGAGTTCGTCGGTCGACCGGGTCAGTCGACCGCGAGAAAGTAAAATGGACAGGGTTTTTAGAAAAATTGATTTGAGAGTTTTTCAATTTTAGACCTTTTGGAAAAATGTTGTATAATATACTCAAAGATTTATAAGATATATGTAAGTGTTTTTAATTATAGAAACATACAAATAATTTATTTTAGCATAAGGAATACAATTTGTCATTAAAAACTCAAAAGATCAATTATTCAAAACAAGAACAAAAACAAAACACTAAAACAAAAGAAATCATATAAAAATCATTTTGGTACCCAAATAATTTTGGTACCACTAGAACTTAGGACATGACCCCTATCATTTAAATCCAAGGCCCTAGGGTTATGAACCCGCTTGGGCGTATTTTGTGCACCGATACGATCAAAGCAAAAATTGTAAACATGACCCATACGATTGTAATTTGTGCAATGTAGAGGTTTGAATGGTTTGCGTTGACCAAAATGGAATGCACGTGGTTTATTTGCAAAAATAGATTTTTCTTTGTAATTATTTTGCAAACGAGAATTTCTTTTCAAATCGAAACAAAACATGGCCAAATGACCAAAACGTCCGCAATAATCACATTTGTACACATGAGCATGTTTATGATTTACACTATGTGTGTGTACATGTGTATGTGATGAAGAAGCTTGATGGGATGCACAATCATGAATAGGCTTGTCAATTTTTGGTGCATTATGACAAAATTGAGCTAAATGGCCTTTAAGACCGCAAATAGAGCATTTGTGAATTTTGTCATACATATGTGCATAGTGAATAGGTTTCTTAGAAGAATTAACATTGAACTTTGCACATAAGTCCATAAGCTTTTTATTATTAGCAATACAAGTGTTTAGTGTTGAATCTAAGGTAGATATTCGTTTTTTCATTTGATTCAACTCATCATTGTGCATACAAGCATTGCTACTAGAAGTAGGATAAACAAGATTACTCATCATAGATTTCAACTTATCTACCTCTAGCATAGTATCACGTTTTTCATGAAGCAAACTAGTATTTTCAATTTTCAAATTTTCATTGCATTCTTTAAGAATTATATTTTCATTTGCAATGAAATTAAACTTAGTTGCTAGTGTTTCATGAATGGATTTCATATTCGTATACTTACTCTTCACATCAATATAGCAATTATGTAATTTTTCAAACTCAAGAGCAAGTTCATCAAAAGTAATGATATCATCGTTATCAAGCTCGCATACCTCACTAGGGTTATCACCTAGTGGTATTGTACATGGAGACGGGGCTTCTTTAGAACTCAAAGCGGGATTTTCCAACGCTTGTTGAATAGCCTCCAATTTTCCTTCATGTGCTTCAATCAATTTCCATAAAGTATAAGCACTATCAAAATTAGCAAATTTGTTAGAAAAAGAAGAGTGAAAAGCATTAATCAAATATTCTAACAAGAGTTTGTTCATATTAAACAATCTTTTATCATTCTCACTCCATTTGGATTATTCCAAAATGGGAATAACATAGCCATCCTCAATAATTTCCCACAAATCAAATTGATTAGATTGAACGAAAAGTTTGAATCTAATGCGGCATTGAGCATAGGAAAAAATATCCAAACGAGGAGCAATATTAATAGCATATCCTAAGCAAGATGAATCATTCATATCCATAACGATGAAATGCAAGAGACACAATATAATTAAAATTAGATTAGCACAAATACAATAACTTGGATCTTTAACTCAAGGCGGTTAGTCCTTAAATCAAAGAGCACCAAGCTCTGATACCAATTGTTAGACCCTAGAGGGGGGTGATTAGGGTCTTATACTAATCTAATTCCAATTAATGGCTAATTAAAATTATATAGATCAATTTGTTCTTGCAAGAAGATATATGATATGAATATGAACAAAAATGATGAAAAGAAAGTACGCTAAGCAAAACACAAACACACGATATGTTCACGAGGTTCGGTCCCCACGACCTACGTCCCCTCTCCTCACCTTGAGGAGATATCCACTATCACAATCCGGTTTGGAAGCCGGAACTTCTACACACTCGGTTTACAAGTTCACCGAAAACTCTCACACTACACAATCACTCAACAATCACACTTTACACACTAAGTGTAGGAACCTAGCCCGTGTCCTCCTCCTCAAGTGCTCGATTACAACCTCTCCCTAGGTTCGTCAATCGACACCACTCCTATTGGATTCGACCCCGTCTCTCTCTCCTCACACTTCTCTCGGTGTACAAGTGTATTACAAGTGATTCTCACAAATAAAAGTTCAATACAATACTTTGTTCTCAAATAACAAGTGAGAACACAATGAGGCTCACACTCACTAAATCACACCCACAACTCACACTATATAGTATGAAAATATTAAGCTCAAATATGTGTGTGTGATAATAGTGAATGAAACTCAATAAATATAGCTAACTAAAATGAAAGTGAAATAACAAGCTATATAAGAGTTTAGAAAACTTCTCAAGCAAGAAGAACAGTAGAGGATGATCCCAGTGGGATTTGAAGGCCACTTCTTGTTGATGAAAAACTTTTCTTAAAAACAGATTGATGAAATCAACCTTAAACAGCTCTTAAACACACTTAGAAATTTTGTTAAACACAAATTTGGATTTCTTGGATTGTTGTGTGAAAGATCAGCAATGGGGTATATATAGCACCCCAATACAACAGTAAAAAAATAAGTAAAAGACCAAAAACCCAGTTTGAAAACAGGTAGAAAAACTAGCCGTTATAAAGGTTCTGACAACTTGGCGGTCGACCGGTCCGGTCGACCGCTGAGCTCAAAAATACAGTGAACGAGGGTTTTAAAGCTGGCGGTCGACCGACGGAGATTTTGGTCGACCGAAAATTCTATCGGTCGACCGGAGATTCTATCGGTCGACCGCGATCATGAGCTCAGAAAACAACCGGTGGTCAACCGGATCGGTCGACCGAAGTCTGACATATGGTATATGACAGGTTTTGGGCCATTTTGAAAAATTCACAAAAAATATCAAATCACACCCAAAAATAATGAAACTTTGGGGAAAGTTTCTAAATGATAAAACAAACATGTTTGAAAAGGAATTTCTAGAAAATCAATTTTCGTTTGTGAAAACTCCCTGTTTTTGAAAAGTGTTCAGAAAACCTGTTTTTCGTGAATGCGAAAATTAACATAAGGCTTGTAAATATGTATGTGTATATTATGCATACATTATATGTATACAATGAAGTATTAAAGAGCTGTAAACATGAGAGAAAAGTTATTGTAACAACGTTTGATGAAAAAACAATTATATGATAGAAAACGTCAAAAATCGTGTTAAGTGTACATATATTGAGCTTAGATATAATCATACAATATATGTAAGTAAACTAAACATATACCTAGGTAAATTCACACATATGAACTTGAATCTTTAACGCTTGACTAAAGTGTGTTGAAATACCTGAAAAGAGAAACATAAACACAAAACACTAGAGAACATATTAGTAATAAATTGTTTGACAAATCATCATCAAAACTATAGGGTCAACAACTGCTACCTTTTTCTCATTATACCCTGTTAGAATTAATATAAAACTATAATCCTTAATCTTCACAACTTCAGAGTTTTTGTGTAATGGTTAGAGGGACTTAATTTAAGATAGTATCAGAGCAACCCAGGTTCAAATCCCACCGGCCACAAATTTTAAGTGGATTTTCTAAAAATTGATATCGTTGCGTGAGTACAGGTTTCAGCCCATAAAAAAGAGCGTTCAACTTGCAGGAGCGTGTTAGAGTTAATATAAAACTATAATCCTTAATACTCACCAAAATTTTTGGAGTTTTAGTGTAATGATTAGAGGGGTTGGAGTTAATTTAAGATACCCCTACTTCCAAGGGAAATTTCCCTACTTCCTAGGGCCTCTCTCTATCCCTCCACCCAACCCCCTTCCCCCCTTTTCTCTGTCAACACAAACCCAAAAAAAATCCACATTTCTTCTTCTCCATCTTTGTAATTTCTAAAACTAAAGTTAGGATTTTTTTCTATATAATGGTGGGAGATGACGCATCATCGTTGAATCATTTGCCTCATTACTTGCCTCTGCTGCCACACTGTTCATCTTCCTTCCACCAAATTACCATTTCTGCCACCCCAAAAAAACTCATACTTTTTTTCTGTATGCGCTCCATAATTTGATTGCGTATTATCTTCACCAAAGGTAAGATTCGTAACATTCGTAACATCACATTAAAAAAACTCATAAATTTTCGTAAGTTTGACGATAAATATGTAACCTAAACAATTAATGTATAACTTAACAAATTAACTGTAATCTTAACAAATAACGTATATTCTTAATAAATAAATTGTAACCTTTACAATCAAATTATATACTTAACAACTAACGTGTATTCTTAACAACTAATCTATAACCTTAACAACCAAACTGTATACTTAACAACTAACGTATATCGTTAACAACAAAACTGTATCAGTAACAACCATACTGTATACTAAACAACTAACGTGTATTCTTATCAACTAAACTGTAACTTTAACAACCAATATAAACTTAATAACTATGTTGTAAACTTAACAACTAAACTCTAACATTAACAACAAAGCTGTGAGCTTAACAACTAACATGTATCCTTATCAATTAAACTGTAGCTTTAACAACTACATTGGAAACTTAATAACTACATTGGAAACTTAACAACTAAAAATTGTGATATTAATAGCCAAGCTGCACTTAACAACTAACGTGTATCCTTATCAACTAAACTATAACGTAACAATTAATATATAAAGTTAACAACTAGATTGTAACATTAACAACCAAGCTATAAACTTAACAACTTACGTGTATCATTATCAACTAAATTGTAACCTTAACAACTACGCTATAAACTTAACAATTACGATATAAACTTAACAACCAATTGTAGGCGTCTAAAAATGCCTATAGGTATCCACGCACAGCTCGAGACGGAGAGAAGATGATGAACGTCATTATCCGAGTCTAAGAGGATTATATGTCGTCGAAATGCGCATGAAGAGAAACGACGAACCAAGTGGCCCGCGTGCGTCAATCAACACGCACATCAGCTCGCGCGCATCAATCAACACGCGCGCGTCAATCAGTTCGCGCGCGTTCAATGGTCAATCCCACAATGAAGCGTGCAAGTCAACAAGATGATCAATCACGCGAAACGGGGGAAAACTACAAGTCCCGGAAAATCAAAAAGTCAGGAAACATACAAGTTCGGCTCAAAGCCAGAACACCAGAAGGTGACTCGGCGGCCGAACCACCAAATGGTGGCTTGGCCAAAATCGAGCCACCATTTGGTGGCTCGGCCATGCCGAGCCACCAAATAGTGGCCCGGCCAAGGCCGAGCCACCATTTGGTGGCCCGATCAGGGCCTAGCCACGAGTGACTGTTCGGCCAAAATGTGATTTTTCAGTTCTTTTATTGGTTCTTTCGGG
Source organism: Asparagus kiusianus (assembly GCA_022839385.1). Taxonomy (NCBI): domain Eukaryota; kingdom Viridiplantae; phylum Streptophyta; class Magnoliopsida; order Asparagales; family Asparagaceae; genus Asparagus; species Asparagus kiusianus. Next base: position 16,849 of record BQKN01023109.1, read on the forward strand.
ATTTGGGGTTCCAACTGCTCTGATATTGTTGTTAGACAGTTTCTAACTGAAGATAGAGAGGATCCCTCGTTTTGATCCAAGAAAACCGCCAACCAAGCCTATAAATAGAGGCTCGGGTGTTCATTTTTAGAAGAGGACATCAAGAGGGCGAGGTGCTGCCGGTTTCTCAAGAGCATAGCCACGAATTTCAGAGAGGGTTAGCAGATCTTGGCGATCTCCTGTGCATAAAGAGTGGAGTTCGAGAGATCTGAGACTCGTCCCCTATTCCCCCGGATTTAAGCTTGGTCTTAAATCGCGAGAAGAGCCGTGGTTTTGCTTAGTCAAAATCGCCGCTACTGCAATTACTTCCTTTGTGAAGTGCGAGCATTGATTATCCAACTTCTGCTAACCGGATCTGATCCGTGGCGGTCCACGGATATTAACGTCCCCGGCCTAGGCAAAGATCCCACGCAAGCAGCGGGTGATAAACGTCCGTTGCGCTGTTTGACAAGAGTTGTAATCTTTATTTTCATTGTGTAAAGGAGATCTTATAAAAAGATCGATTTTCTTTCTTTTTGAATTTATTGTAATAGCTGAAATTGTAATGAGTTCGTCACTAATGAAAATATCAACTTTTGACCCAAACACGATGGCGACCACAGTGGGAGCCAACAGCTTCGCTGCCGAAACTGTCGTGCCGTAACCACGGATCCAGATCCCGGTTTACGAAGAGGTCGAGTACGAGTTCGACCAACTGAAATTCGAGGAGTATATGTCGTCCTCCTCCTCCAGATCCTCCGCCCCTCACGAGCGCAGGAAGATCAAGGCCCCCGTTGTCGCCGCAACCCCGCCTTGTAATGCCCCTCTGGCCTCCAATGAGCCCGGATCTACAGATCTGGACCTTTCCTCCACTAAGGAGTTAATTGCAGAAAGCACGCCAACCCTATCAAAGAGGGCTCACCGAAGACACCGTCAACGACTTGCGCGTCGACTCGGTAAGGCTTTGGAGCCGGTTGACGGGATTCGCTACGAAGCGGATCTGAAGTCCAGAAGGTGCAAACCCCTTCAGCAGCAAATGAATGGCGTATTCTCCAAGCCAACAGCGAATGAATGGATCCAAGTCAAACGGACCCGCTCAACCCTCGAGGAGCACATTCAGAAGCGTCATGTCTTGATTGCGCACGCACGGATCCTCGTGCGAGAAGCGCAAAAGCTGAAGCAGAAAGAAATGGTCAAGAAGCCACCAAGATCACGCCGAGTCTGGAAGCCAAAGTCCAAACCGGCATCAAAAACAACCCAAACGGTGCCCAAAGGCGTCGGAGAAACCAGAAGACCAAATTATGGCTCGACCAAGTTCAAACCATCAAATGGTGGCTCGACCAAAGTCAAACCACCAAATGGTGGCTCGACCAAGTTCAAACCACCAAATGGTGGTTCGGCCAAGTTCAAACCACCAAATGGTGGCTCGGCCAAGTTCAAGCCACCAAATGGTGGTTTGAGCAAAACTCAGACTGGTTCGGTCCGTTTCATTTCTGATTCACTTCCTACAGTCCCGTCTGAGTTTCCGACGGCCCTTATTCCTGTCCTGATGAATTCTACACTCTCGGTGATGCCTCATGACCATGGAGACTTATCCCGTTTCAAGATGAGGATGACGGATCGCCTGGGTCCCTTGCACGAGGATCGAGGTAAAGTTCCAATCAAAGAACGCTTGGGTCCGGTGACTGAACCCCGAGCAATCACTCGAGCTGGGGGTCATACACGCCCTCGCAACAAGTCAGTGCCTTTCTATAATGGGAAAACCCCTGCAATTGATCGCCTCGGACGGTGAATTGAAGACCAAGAGCCCGTCAAAAGCTCGTGCTCCCAAAAGCGTAGCTCCAAACGCGTGACTCTTAAGAACGCCAATAAGACAGCAAGCTCTCAGAAGAAAACGTGTTCGTCAGACGACGACGTTATACCTGAGAGATCGTGCTAACACGCGATAGGTTACTCCAGTCTTCAGACCGATGAGTTGTACTATCAGGCTAGGGGTACGAACAGACCTCCAAATAGAAGTACCCAAGAAACGGACTCTCATTGTCCGTGCATAAGCATTATCAGGGGAGTTTTATTGGCATGTAGCTGCCCCAAGGCCGCTCTGCGGAGGGTCTCAGTATTCGAGAGGATCTCTAACGGAATGGCCAAGTCCAGACCAAAGCATCTCCGTAAAGAGCGATCGGCTGTTCAAGGTGACGAATTCCCGGAAGTCATAATAAATATGGTTGATAAGGGAAAGTCAATTCGACCTTCTAGCTCTGACCCGCTTATATCGCATCGTCTAACCCGGTTACGATCGGGAACTATTAGACAAAGGGATTATCTGAGAATGCAGAGGGGATTATCTTCCGATGATGAAGCATCAGATGCCAACTCTGCAGTCGCTTCTGACCAAACGGTGTCTAGCCCAAGACAATCGCACGAGGCATTCATGGTCAACACCGAGCAGATCGCCAAAATTCTCGAGGATGCTCTAACCAAACAGAAAGAGGCATTCAAGATCGAAATGGAAATGGCTATGCTACGAATGAGGGAAGAGCATGACCAACAAATTCGGGCTCTATCCAATCAGTTCGGTGAATCCAGCTGTCGCAACGATGATAACCAAGTAGGTAGCGATTCAGATACGGATGAATGTCTCAATGCTGAGAACCCTCCCGTTGATCAGAACACTGGGGGTGGTCCCACTGAAGATAATAACACTGGGGGTGGCCCCGTTATTCCTCTTAAGAATCATCCAAGCCCCGATACGAGCGAGGATGAGAAAATGAAAGATCTCGAAAGCAAAATCAACGCTCTGTTGTCTGCTCGAGAGGTGAAAAGGATCGGTATTCTGTGTCCATATCCGAGAGAGTGGGATTCGATCCCGTATCCGACGAAGTTTAACCTGATCAACTTCACACCGTTTGATGGGAAGGGTTCGCCCACTCAGCATTTGATCTACTTCAAGTCCCACATGGGCATGATCTCTGGCAATGAAGCTTTGATAGTTCGGTCATTCGTTGGCACCCTTCGCGGGCCGGTCTTCGATTGGTACCGCCGTCTCAAGCCCGGAAGTATTAACAACTGGGACGATATGGAGAGCTCATTTCTCAGCAATTTCTTTAACGACGACGACGAGGTATCAATCAGGACACTTTTCGATGAGAAACAAGAAGATGATGAGACAGTCGACAAGCGCTTCCGGAATAAAGCAATGAACTGTCGAGATCCGATCACGGAGGACTTTATCCTCTAAACATGTCATAACAACCTATCTATTGAGATATTGGAAGTTATGGGAGTCGCACCTGTTCGCGGGAAAAATTGATGCTTTCTTCATTGACGATTCCATTGCACTCTTCAATAACAACTTTTTGCGTTACAGAAAGATCCGGTCTTTTTATAAGATCCGGTTACAATGAAAATCAAACAAAAAAGAAATAAAAATTACAACTTTTCTCTTTTATCGAACAAATCATGAGCTCCTGTTATCCGGTCACTCGCTTGCGTGGGTTGTTTGCCTGCGCCGGGGTTATTTGCCGTGGACTACCGCGTGATCTTGATCCGAACCGATCTACGCAATATGACGGGTATTATTT
>BQKN01023119.1:0-13896 GCA_022839385.1 Asparagus kiusianus
AAATTCCCACCAACAGACCTTTCTATCTTCTCTATCGGACGGGGCATACACAGAAGTTGCTGCAAAATGCCCAATTGGTTGGTTTATGGATAAGGAAGATAGAGACGGAGAAGTTACCAATATAGGAAATTAGTATACCCAAATAACAACTCTTTCCACCCTAAGAGGATACCCCCTCTAGACTTTGAAGCATCTAAAACAAACTAAGAAAATGAACTACTATTGCCTAGACTATTAAGAGTTCTGGGAGGAATGGAGGAAAGATTTGTTTCTTGCAGACCCACAATATCTAACTTGGCTGACAAAATACAATCTCTAACGAGTCTATGTTTACTAGGGTTGTTTAACCCTCTGACATTCCAAGAGCCTATCTTCATTGATAACGAATGAAGGACAACTACAACACAAATTCAATCGAAGGGCTAGGGGTTTAGCCCTTTAGTCTCCATGGCTTGAAGATTCAAAAGACCTTCTGGGTCTATAGGTTCTAGAATACCAATTGATAGCAATATCATGAAGCGACTCAAGACTATATGAAGGAGAAGGCTAAGAGAGGGGAAGAACATTACCCTTTCTGCCCGGGGCGAGCTCAAGATCTGAGTTCAATAGGTCCTCGCCATCAAATTCAAAGCACATTTGCGACTTCATTGCCAATTTTGAACAAACTTGTGCAGATACAAAACCATATCACAAAATATTCATTTCTAATCCAGGAGACCAGCGTGATGCCGAGAAGCGTTGCATGGCATTTAACATATATTCACAAGCAAAAGCCTATAAATGAAAATAACATTTATATATCCTTGAGGGTACTGAAAAGATCCCACACACGCATATATCTCCTGCCGATGAAGAATTGTGAAATCCTACTTTTTATATTTATATATCATTGAGGGTGTTTTTTGTAATTTTTTAAAGTTTGAGGGTGTTATTTGCAAATTCGATAATTATAGGAGACTACCAAAATTTTTTAGATTTCATGTGTCATTTGCAAGTTTAGAAAATTCTAAGATTGTTTTGTAGTTTTGAACCCTTGAGTGTGTTTTTTACAATTTTTAAACTTTGAGGGTGCTTTTTGTAAATTATAAATTTACAGGGGGCTGCTAGTAATTTTTGGATTTCATGTGTCATTTGTAGGTTTTGAAATTTTAGGATGGTTTTGTAATTCTAAACTATAAAGGGTGTTTTTCTAAAAATTAAAAACTTTGAGGGTGTTAATTACAAATTTTAAATTTATAGGGGACTATTGAAAATTTTTAGATTTCATGTGTCATTTGCCAGTTTAGAAAATTCTAAGATTGTTTGGTAATTTTGAAGTCTTGAGGGTGTTTTCTCATTTTCTACAACTTTTAAGGGTCTTTTTTGCAAATTATAAAATTTTAGGGGGCTGTTGATAATTTTTGAATTTCATGTGCCATCTGTGAGGTTAGAAAATTTTGATAATTTTTTTATAATTTTTAACTCTTGAGGGCGTTTTCATAATATTTTAAACTTTGATGGTGTTTTTTGCAAATCTCAAAACTTTAAGGGGCTGTTAGTCATTTTTAGTGTTTTCTATAATTTTTAACTTTTAAAAATAGGTTTTGTAATTGTTGAAGCGTTGAGGGTGTTTTTAAAACAATATCCATCTAAACGGAAAAATGGGTGGTTAATAACCCGCGTATTAATGACCTATTTATCTTTAATAGAAACTATACACACCTATTTATAGCTCATTTAACTAAATGTGTGGGTTTGGATGGTTCATTTGGCGGGTGGGTATGGGTGAACAATCGGTTTTGGGTCCATTTTGTCATCCCTAGGAAGCACCTAGTGAGTTTAGGAGGGGAAGAATGTGGATGATGAGGGGAAAACTTAGGACGTTTTCTGCGAGAGATTGTCTTTCCAACCCTCCTCTGGAAGGGGAAGAATGCCCTTAGAAGAGGAAGGCGGAGGGCAATTGATATCCTTAAAGAGGTCTGCAAAAGATGTGAAAAGTGGAGCGGGTCGCTAGGGGTGGTTTGGAAAAGGTGATTTTGGTGGAGGAAAATGGGAAAAAGAGAAAGGAGGTGGTGGGAGAGAAGGCGGAGAGACAGAAATGGGCAGCACTGTAGGAGGTGAGGGGGGGTGGCAGAGGAGTTATTGTGATATTACCGTTACTGAAGGAGACTATACGCCGCCTAGGGAAGAGATCCGACGCCTTGGAATGGGGAAAGCCTTTTCGCGTCTCTTGTCGTCAATCCCCTCGCTTCATCGCCTCAGATTAGAGTACCTGGAAAATTTTTATGGAAAGTTAAAAGTTACTATGCTCCGTTTGGATACCATTGTGTTTTACTTGTTTCTATGGTGTTTTTGTCAAAAATATAACGTCATGCGTTTGAAAACCATGATGTTTTTTGAGCTAAATCATTCTCAAACTAAAAAAACAACACTTATTTCAAAATAAATTTTAGGTGTTTTAAGTTTGTTGTTTTGGTTTTGAGCTTGAGAAGGTGTTAATATAATATCTAACTGTGACGCCCCTGGGTTCACACAAGGCTGCAGTCCAAGGTGAAACCAAGAATGTCAAACCTTCCATGCACCACACCGTGCAACAACATGTTTCACCATCACAATTAATATCTATCTAGTAGAGTCAATAATAGGTGTAGGTACAAAAGCAAGTAAAAGATAATACACGAAGGACTGATGAAAGAGTAATAATCAAATAAATGTCTCATCATCCAACAAATGGGAATACATAGTCAATGTCTGAATAAATAAACTGGAGTAGTCAACAAGTCTCAAGTACAAGTATCTGACAAGAAGAAAATAAGGCACACAGCCTTTACAACTTCTAGAACAACACTCTCAACTGTCTACATAGTCTATAGTGGAGCTCCAACATAAGTATAACTAAACAGCTGACACTAAGATGTGTCGCCATTAACCTGCGGCTCTCCGGGCTCCTGGCTCGCTACCTGAAATGGGGAGGGACAACGAGCGTCAAAGCGCTAGCGAGTAACATCACAACCAACCCCAAGGGAACAGGGCTCGTTGTATGAAAATACAGTTAATATATAATAAGTCTCAAAACATAAGTCTTAAACAAAAAGGGATTTTAGTACTTAAAAAATTACAACACGAGCATAGGTACGTCGAGCGAAATAATCCAAACAAGGAAACCCTCATGTATATACCTTATATCTCAAATTGTAAATCCCTAAATATCAAACCCAAAGTCTATTACAGAAATAATAATAAAGAGAAAAGCAATCCATCTCAGAACATAAACTACTGTGTTCTGTCATAACCAAATAAGTGCCAAGGGTCAAAATTACATAAGTGTCATGTCCAGCCTAGGTAGCTATCATGTCCAAATCTCATGTAATCATGTCATGTCCTGATTCAGATAAGTATCATACTCATAGCTTAACAAATGTCCACATATGTTCTAATAGGTAAATGTCCAACACAAGGACTGAAATGGATTATAGTCCAACACAAGGACTTTAATGGATTATAGTCCAACACGAGGACTTTAATGGATTATAGTCCAACACGAGGACTGAAATAATATAGTTTGCCCAACACATGGGCCAAATAGTAAATATCGATGAGATATGTGAAAAGATACACTTATACAAATTTCACACGCGTCTCAGTGTATGTTTCTAAACTGGTGTCCTCAGGTCATCTATCATGCCTGGATACATAGTAAAACTGAAATCTAAATATCAAATAATCGAGGCAATCCCTCAAACACACGAAAATACACAACAAAAACAACTGTGCACCAAAACTGTGCGGCGGTCGACCGACCCGGTCGACCGCACTCGGAGTAGAAACTCACTATGTAGCAGAAAACCTCACGGTCGACCGCCGCGGCATGCGGTCGACCGCCAAGACATCGCGCTCGACCGACCCGGTCGACCGCGCAGTGGGCAGACGAGTTCTGCCCCTTCTGCGCGACCAGCGGTCGACCGATGCGGTCGACCGCGAGGCAGACAGAACCCAGATCTGGATTCTGTCAGCTTCTAAACCTGTAACACGAAAATTTTTATTTGATATTAAAATACTAATGTTCTAATAATCATATAACCATATACGACGAAAACATTGGTGAACTTTATTACCCAAAACATTGGTGGACTTTTTATAAACTGAAACATAAGATTTTCGCATCATATGCTATAAAGAACATATTTTTATACTCACATATACGTTTTAGGCTCAACAAATCCCATTAAAACTGATTAGAAAACTTTTAAGAATATAGGAGAGGACTGGGCGAGATGTTACTCGCCTGAGGGGGTATTGTAGAATGTGACGCCCCAGGGTTCACACAAGGCTGCAGTCCCAGGTGAAACCCGGATTGTCAAACCTGCCAAGCACCAACCACCATGCTATGACAAGTTTCACCATCACAATCACTATCTCTCTAGTGGAAACAATAAATAGGTGAAGGTACAGACAGGTAAAAATAGAAATAGGATAATACTGGATATACACAGAAGAAGCATAAGAAAAATCAATAATGAGCCCAACTGGAATAAAATAGACATATCTCTGAGTCTGAACTGAATCTCAAATACAATGAGTCACATAAACAAAGTCTCACAATAGCTCTCAACTCTATGAAACAAAATACCAATCTAGATTCTGAGATTTATCAACAACATGTGGAGTTCTGTAATAACTACAAAATATGATAAGTAACTAAATGGACAACTAAGAAGTTCCATCAACCTGCGACTCTCCGTGCGCCAGACTCGCTGCCTGAAAGGGGGGAAAACAACGAGCGTCAAAGCGCTAGCGAGATCATCACTACCTCTCCCCAGGGGAAGGGGTAGGAGTATATAAGAAAATAGAATCAGTACATACATATATCAAATCCTTCATATAACTCTCTATGAATGAAAAACAAATAATCAATGATAAATACTCCAATCTCTAACATAAAGAATAATCATCTCATCTCGAACTACGTCCGAGTGACCTGCTCTATAATAAGAGGATATTAACAATTGCTAAAATAAATATATCTGCCGTTCATAACGGGTGCCTCAAAATCTTAAAGGAAAATACCCTACTCGCGGGCAATCCATCTGGAAAGTAAAACTTACAACTGATCAAATATCTATGTGTGCATCATATTGTACTATAGCGATACTTTTGTAATGCTCGTTACTCAATCGCTCTGCGGCAATAGGATTTATTATTTTCCTATTCCGGATACATATAATAACGATACTGTTATAATACTATTACTCAATCGTTCTGCGGCAAATAGGTTTTATCTCCCTATCCCGGATACATGAAATAACGATACTTTTGTAATACTATTACTCAATCGTTCTGCGGCAAATAGGTTTTATCTCCCTATTTCCGGATACATGAATTAACGATACTTTTGTAATATTCTTACTCAATCGTTCTGCGGCAATATGTTTTATCTCCCTATCCCGGATACATGAAATAACGATACTATTGTAATACTATTACTCAATCGTTCTGTGGTAAATAGATTTTATCTCCCTATTTCCGGATACATGAATTAACTATACTCTTTCATATGTATTCATCAGCTCAACGTGCGACAAAAAGTATGCTAACACAACATAATCTAAGTGTACGTGCACATATCTCGGTGTGCGTGTCCATATCTGGTGTTCATCATTAACCCAGATGTTAAACAACTCTTAAGCATTATATATAACAGTACAAGATTGAAAAACTCTCTCAAAAATAACAAACAACAGCAAAACTCAAGAAACCTTTACGTAATATATCAATTTATTTCAAATCAGCACATCTGCAGTTTTCTGCAGAACATATCATTAGTAAATTGAGAATATCTTTCTCTAGGAAAACTATCTTTAGGTATGGTTTTCTGTTTTGAAAACTAGATTCACATATCTTTCAATTGAAATTAGTTTGGTTCAATTTGGATTTCATTTGTTATTTCAAATGTCTAGCTCAATAGTATATATGTGCAGCAGATTTTCAGCCGAACATAACAAACATGATTATTTGCACAAGAAATCATATGTAAACCTTCAATCATGCACGAAACTTTAAAACAAAGAATAAGACATCTAAATCAGATAAACAATATTTTAAATCATTTTCAGATCTTAAAACACTTCTGTAAATTCATGCTTAATCTCTTTAACATTAAGACATAGTCTTTATACATATATACAAAAGATCTAATTTTTTATACACAAATTAATTGATTAGGCTCTATAAAACTCATTAAAAAACTCTTCAAAAATATTTTAAAAACTAGGAGGGGGATTAGTAGAGATGATACTCGCCTGGGGTTGTAGGAAAACTTGTTAGAAGCAACATCGAAGGAGATCTCCACTTCAAAAGCCAAAAATCAACAAAACACAACTTGAAAGCCTCAAATCTTCTCCAAGAATTCAAAATAGGGTTTATGGGGGTTTGGTGGCTGTTAGGGTTCTTAGATATGATAAAAGAAAAGAATTTTCGTAAAAAATACATGTATTTATAGAGGCAAACCCGAAACAAACCTGTTAGACCCGAACCAGGAAACCTAGTCTGACTAGGAAAATACCCCTTCGGTATTTTAGCTGTAACTTTCTCATCTGACCTCAGAATGAGGTGATCTAAGACTTGTTGGAAAGCTGTTGAAGAGACATACAACTTTGGTCTTTTATACTTTTCCAAATTCTAACTGCATCTGTGTACAAAATATAAAAACTCATAACTGGTCATTATTCCCAGATTTTCACTCTTGGCCTTTGTGCATGTTTTGTGCATTTGCACTCATATTTTCACAAATATACATTGAGTTAATCTCAAATCAATTCTTATCATATCCAAAAATCAAAATATATTATTTTTCACCATATAACATATTTATCATTATTTATCATAAAATATTCAAATTTACGGGGTTTTACATAGAACTCATGAACACGCGTGAGCATGCTCCACCTTCGATAGAATCGCTCCAAATCCCGCTGAAACCCTTCGAGACTCCTCAAAAATCACCAAGAACGGATCTAGGGTTTGGGAGAGAAGAGTGGGGCTGCTAGGGTTTGTAAAACAGAATAAAAGAGGTGATTTTTTTGATATAACATGTATATATATGGCAGCAAACCCGAAACCCAAAACCCGAAACCCGAAACTGGAAATTCAGTCTGACTAGGAACATTCTCTTCGGTATTTTGGCTATAACTTTCTCATACGACCTCAGAATAAGGTGATCTAAGATTTGTTGGAAAGCTCTTGAAGAGGCCTACAACGTTGGTATTATACACTTTTCCAGATTCTTAATGAATCAGTACGAAAAACATAGAAACTCTTAACTGGTCAAAATTCCCAGATTCTCACTCTTGGCCTTTGTGCATGATTTGTGTATTTGAACACATATATTCACAAATATACATTGAATTGACCTCAAATCAATTCTTATCATACTCAAACATCAAATATATATTATTTTCACCATATAACATATTTATAATTATTTATCACATTATATTTAAATTTTCAGGGTTTTACACTAACATAATATATTAAATGTAATTAATATAGAGTTATCATCAACATACTTATTATATTATATTATACTATACTAAATTATAGTTAATTTAACATATTAATAATATTTATTAAATAATATAAAAATATAATAATAAAATATCTTATATAAGAATATAATAACATATTAAATACCAATATTTAATATGTTAATAATATATTATATAGTAAATAAATAATAATAAAATATAAATAAACTAATAGAAATAATTAAAAATATTGATAATAAATAACAATATAAAAATAATATAATAATATACAATATAAAAATAGTATAATCGCTATAATATTATTAACTTTTTAACAAATAAATTGTAATAAATTAATAATTATAAAATATTAAATAATACTAACATATTTAATAATAACATAACAATTTAATAATATTATTATAATAACATATTGTATAGTAAATGTAATGTAATATATAAAATATTAATATATTATGTAATAAATAATATAATTTACTATTAAGTAAAATAATTTTTAATAATAAAACAATTTATTACTAACAAATATTAATGTAAAAATAATATATTCATAATATAATAATATTTATTTATATCATAAACTCTAATATATTATTAAAGTACTATTAATAAACTCTAACATATTAAAACTATAATATATTATATAATATTAAAATATTTATAATATATTAATTTATTAATAACTTAATATTAACATTATTAATAATATTATATTATATTAATAATAGTATAATATTATATTAATAATAAAATAACATTATTATAAAAATATTAATATAATATACAATAATAACAAATTGATATACCAAAATAATTAAATATATAATTATTTGAAAATAATATGTAATAATTATAATATAATTAACTCATTAAAGTACAATATAATATTATAATACTTTATACTAGGGGTGGGCAAAAACCGAAAAGAACCGGTTCAACCGAAAAAACCGTCCGAAAAAGCGGGTCGGTTAACCGAACCGGATTAAATGGATGAGAAGAAGACTCTAAACCACCCGAACCGAATTAAACTGGTCTGGATCCGGTTTGAACCCCTGAACCGCCCGAAAAAACCGAACCGAATTTTCTAATATAAATACTAAAAAATCCCTAACCCTAACTCCATTTCTCTCAGTCCCACACCACAATACTACCGATCCCAGGACTATTTGCATGGTTTGTAACTAAGTAACTCTTTAATTATTTCTGGACTATTTGTATGGTTTGTAACTAAGTAACTCTTTAATAAGTTTATTATTGTCGTATGGTATGTACTTGTTGATATGGTTTGTGCTCATTTCACTGATTTTAGTTTTTTTGTTAGCTGTGGCAATGGTGTTACTTCAAACAAGCTCCACATTTCATTGTTTAGAGGAAAAAATGAAGTAGACAAAATGGACAAATAATGATACTTCATCAGAAATTAATAGGCAATGATCTTAGGTGTGGGCTGATTTTTGTGAAATGGAATTAATTCGACCCAAAACCGAAACCAATCCGAATTTCGGTTGGGCCGAATATTCGGATGAAGGGAAAAAAATCTGGATCTGGATGAGAGTTTTGAGAATTCAAAAAATTCGGATTGGATGCAGATTGGGCTTAAAACCGACCCGAACCGAATATGACTGTAGGCGTATAAAACTGCTTATAGGTCCCTTAACACAGCTCGGCACGATGATTCGACAAACCAACGAACCATCGGGCGATGAATCCAAGAATGATCGTTAAACCACAATATCGAAGCCAAGGAGACGCGATGAAGCGAATTAACGAGGTGACGAGGTTAACGAATCGCACGCAAACAGCGGAATACTTCCAATCGCGTGCCTAATCAAGCTAACGAGTCGATGAATCAACAAATCATCCAACCGTAGAGTCCACCACATCAATCAAGATCGGGAACGGACTCGAACGAATCAAGATCAAATCAAGATCGGATCCGAACTCAAACTCGAACACCAAAGCGGATTTACTGCCAAATCAGGATCTGGACTGCCAAATCAGGATTCAGATCAACAAATCAGAGTCCAGATCAACAATGAGGTTCGGATTAACTACAAAATCGGAAAACGGGCGAAGAGGCAAAACACCAAACACCTGGAAGGCTCGGCAAAAAAAAACAAGTCACCGAGGTGGCTCGGCAACCGAGCCACCTCTAGGTGGCTCGGTGGCCGAGCCACCACTTGGTGGCTCGGCGAGCCACCAAGGTGGCTCGACAACCGAGCCACCTCTAGGTGGCTCGGTGCCTCGGCCACCTTCTGGTGGCTAGGTGCCTCGGCCACTTGGGCCAAGGCACAGCCTTGAGTGCCTATAAATAGGACTTGAAGGCTTATTTTTTAGAGGTTGGAATTTGGAGAGCCGAAACTCTGCTGGATTGAGAATTGGACTTGAACTTTCGGAGCTTTGAACATTCAACTTCCAGATCTGGTTCTTAGCGATCATCCACGCCAAATAAGGCTGCAGTTTGAGAGATATCAGATCTGAGATCTACACGGTTTTCCTCCGGATCAAAGCTTGGCCTTTGATCCCGAGAAGAGTCTCGATTTCGCTTGGTCGATTTCGATAACAATGGCTATTATTTCCTTGGCGAAATAATCCCCTCAGCTGTTATTTCCTTCGTGAGATAACACCTGCTATACCGTGTAGATCTGACCGGATCAAGATCGCGCGGTGGTCCACGGATTAACCTCGGCGCAGGCAAAGAACCCACAAAAGCGAGAGACCGCAAAACAGGATCTCGCGATTTGTTTGGCATAAAAGGAAAGTTATAATTTTTTATTTCTTTTTTGATTTTGTTGTAACCGGATCTTATAGAAAGACCGGATCTTTTGTAGTCGATAAACTGTTACTTGAGAAAGCAATGAATTCAATGAAGGCAACTTTCACCGCGAACAATCTGGCGACCATAGTGGGAGCCATCGATCTTGCTGCCGAGATCGAAGCGTCGCAGCCGCGGATCTCAATCCCGGTCGAGGAGGAGGTCGAGTATGAATTCGACTAGCAAAAGTTCAAGGAGTACCTGTCATCCTCGTCCGGATCCACCTCCCCCCGCAAGTCCAAAAAGTTCTCCTCCAGGAGGAAAGTCCATTGGTATAAAGAAGTGGAGAATACCAACGAGGATCTCACCCCGATTGATGCCGAAGTTGCATCGGGTGAAATTCCACCAACTTCCAACCAGGTCAGATCTGTTCTGGCCAACTCTTCCGTCGCTGAAGGCGTAGCGACTCTTTCAAAGAGAGCCTGCCAAAGGCGACGTCAACGCCTGGCGTGACAATTCGCAAAGGCAATGGAGTCCGTTGACGGAATCCGCTACAACGCGGATCTGAAGAACAGGAGAGGCAAACAGCCTCAACAACCGATGAACGGCAGCTCCTCCAAGCCGCCAACGAAGGAATGGATCCGTGTCAAACGGAATCGTTCAACACTTGAGGAGCGCATTCGTAAGCGCCGCGCACTATCAGCGCAGGCACGGGCTCGAGTCCAAGAAGCCCGTAGAAGACTGCAGAAGGAAGTGGCCAAGAAGCCGCCACCAACCCGCCAAGTATGGAAGCCAAAGTCTGAAGTGGCGATTCAGGCTAAGGAACAATCAATACAGCCTTCAAAGCAAGTTCAACCTCCCGAACCATCCCGGGGAAGGAAGTCAGTTTTGGAGCGCCTCGGTCCATTTCCCGATGAGCGATCCAAAGCTCTAGTTCAAGAGCGGTTGGGCCTGATGAAAAAGCCCCGAACGACTCAACATACTAGGGGTCGCCGCCACCCTCAACAGGACAAGGAGTTTATGGCAACTACGCGCACCAGTTTGCGCATTGAAGTCCAGGAGCCCGCCGAGGACTCACGCACACAAAGGCGTGTTTCGAGACGCGTGACTCTTGAGAGTCCAAAGAGGGCAATTCATCCTCAGAAGGAAACATTGTCATCTGATGATGACAGCGTTATACCTGAGAAATCATGCCAACACACGATAGGTTACTCCGACTCTCAAACCGACGAGTTGTACTATCGTGTTGGGGGTACGAGTAAAACCAGGAAAAGGAGTCCTCGAGAATTAGGGACTCAATGCCCCTGTTCCAAACTCATTCGGGCAGTATTGTCTGAATGCAATTATATCAAGACGGTCCCCAAAAGAGTTTTGGTTTTTGAAAGACTTAGTACTAAAACGCCAAAACCAAGGCATAGGCGTTTCCGCCAAAGAAGAACGGTGGTTGAAGATGGAGAATTCCCGAGGGTCACCACTAATATGACCAGCAAAAGGACATCAACACAAGATAACCCCGAGTCGATTCCGGAAATACCTCGGCGTGTAACTCGTCTGCAGTCCGGATCCATCATACGAGCAACCTATGGTAGGGTTCGAACAAGACTACCTTCAGAAGATGAAGAATCGGATGCTGGCTCTGCAGTCGCATCAGATAACACAGTGTCCAGCGAAGGACAACCCCGCGAGTCGTTTATGATAAGCGCGGAACAAGTGGCCAAGATGCTCGAAGAAGCCATGGCCAAACAACAGGAGAGCTTCAAGTTCGAGATGCAGATGGCCATGCAGAATATGAGAGAAATACATGACCAACAGATCCAAGCAATGACAAACCGGCAAGGCGAGCCAAGTCGTCGTAACCAGGTTAATCAGGAAGATGAGGACACGCATGCGGATGAAGCTCGCAATGCCAATAATCCTCCCGTCAATGCAGGGGGTGGTAATGAGAATGCTAACGAAGATATAGGTGAAAGTTTGAAGATCAAAAATCTCGAGAGCAAAATCAATACGTTGATTTCCGCTCAAGAGATAAAGAAGACAGGCATTCATTGTCCATACCCGAGAGAATGGGAATCGATCCCGTATCCGACGAAGTTCAACTTAATCAACTTCACACCATTTGATGGGAAGGGTTCACCCACTCAGCATGTGATTTATTTCAAATCACACTTAGGGGTTATTTCTGGTAACGAACCTCTTATGGTACGGTCCTTCGTTGGCACTCTTTGTGGAGCCGCCTTCGATTGTATCGCCGCCTCAAGCCAGGAAGTGTGAATAGCTGGGACGATATAGAGACTAAATTCCTCACCAACTTCTTTGACGACGACACCGAAATATCCATCGGGTCGTTGTTTGACGAGAAACAAAAAGACGGGGAATTAGTTGATACCTTCGTCAAAAGGTTCCGGAACAAGGCGATGAACTGTCGGGACCCGATCACGGAGGAGTTCATTCTCCAGACTTGCCACAACAACCTCGCATTGGACGTGTTGGAAGTAATGGGGACAACACCGTCCAAAACATGGAAAGATTTGAAGGTCCGAGGGGAGCAAGCCGAGGGATTCCTCAGAAGGAAGAAGGCGGAGAGAGGCCAGCAGGCGACGAATGCTCCAGCATAGAATTTCAACCCACGAGGGAAAGGTAAGGTACATGCTAATGCAGTTGATGCTAATCAAACTTTACAATTGCAACCTCAGCAACAGCCGCAGCAACGAGCACCACAACAATCGTAGTCGCAAGAAGCAGAAATCTTCGGAGCCAAGGTTTCCTAAAGTGTACTCCTTCAAAGATGATGAAGCTCCCGTTATCTTTAAGTACCTATTGGAGAACAACAAAATCCAGCTGCCAGCGATTGTGGATTAAGAAGGGGCTAGCAAAGTGACGGATCCGAAGTATTGCGCATACCATAGAGCGGTCCATCATCCTACAAGGTCATGCTACCATCTCAAGGATAAGATCCAGGCGTTAATTGATGTGGGCGTCATAACCCCGAAGCCATCCAAGAATGTAGGAGCAAATGCAGTATCAATCAGCTTCGGATCAGTACCCACAGCGTGGTTTGAACCAAAACGCATCACCAAAGTGGGAATGAAGACAATAAACGACGACCCATACGGACAGCGCCAAAAAGGACTTGTGCCACGCACAGCCCCAAACGGCGAAATCCTCTGGGTCCATCCTGATCTTATTGGAGACGAGCAGTGGGCGACTTCCTCAACCAGAAAGGGTAAAAGCAAGGCCTGCAATGCTACTTCCGCGATCTTCGAAGAGGACGGTGATGAAGCTCCTACTTTCCCGTTATCCGAAGAAGAACAAGAAGTTTTTGTCACTAGAAGTTGAAATCAATACCACTTCAACTATCCATCGCCTAGTGATCAGTTAGCTGAGCAGGGGATGACTAAACGGGGACCAGCCAAAACCCTCGCGGAACTGGGGGTGGTTACAAATCCTAGACTAGTTGAAGAAGCTCGACGACAGCCGGTTGATAAACAGAAAGAAAAGAGGCCCCAAGAGGTGCAGAATCCAAAGCAGTCTCGTTTTAATCGTCCGATTGGAAGAGATAAACCGGAGAGCTCGAACACTCCGCGCATCTTCGATATTATGGCTCAACTAGCTAACATC
>BQKN01023125.1:0-18377 GCA_022839385.1 Asparagus kiusianus
CATTAACAAACAACTCATAACCTCAGCAACAAATGCATAAGATTAACAACCAACTCATAACCTATCAATGAACTCATACAGAAATTAAAAGTGAAATGCTTACACATTTTCTGGAGAAGTTTGGGAGTTCTGAGAAGTTGAGGATTCCCCAGCGGAGGTAGCATACAAGTTTATGTCCGTAAATCAACCTCAAGTTGTCATCATTATCAATTGCAAAACTAAACTTCTTTTCCCTTTCGGATATGAATTTTAGTGAAAGAGACTGCAATGGTAGTTTAAGCCTTTGGGACACTTCATATTTCACCCTAATGATTTCTGTAGACTCGTTGATAACTACGAAAACACCCTCACCCTCTTTGTTGCTTTTTGTGTTTGTAACCATGCAAAAAAGTGATCCATTCATCATTTTAAAGAAGAGTAGTTGAAAAAATGAAGAGGGTTTATTGAGGGGAATTAAGTGGTCGGAGAGAGTAGTTGGGATAAGCAAATGGGGAGGAGATGGATTTACTGTGGGGGAGGAAAGGAAATGGTAATAATTTGGAGGGAAATGGGGATTCTCCCCTCCAAAAATGCATTCTAATCACCATTTAATGCTACATACTGTTCACTCTCCGATGAAGGAATGATAGAGTATCTGCTGCTTGAGGGTATTTTGGAAAAATTTTATTGTTTTCGCACGTCGAGTCACGTGGGGAAGGGTTTTGGGGGCTACAAGAAATTCGTGATGGTTTTGGGGGTCTTAGGGAACGTTGATAAAGTCTTGGGGAGGGGGGGGGCACGTGAATTTGTTTTGGGGGCTACAAGCAATTTTCCCTTTTATATTTTTTGGGTAACTGAATGAATTTCCATTTACCAAATGAGCGTAAATTACAGGTTTAAATCCAGGCATACCTGGGTATATACATCACGACTCAACAACAAACTCTATTGCAACCAATATGGTCACCTCCCATTTACATCAGATACATAGGCAACAACATGCGGGGAAAAAAAACTTGGTTGAAACATGTCTCCCCTTGCATTTAACGATCGTCCGAGTTATAATCTGCGATCAGTTTATTGGATATGAGCTAACTACAACCCGTTGCATTATTTCCTGCCACACACAATTAGCAACAAGGCTTTCAAACACGGGATGCTCCAAGATCTCATCCACTTGATTGCACAAGTGACACAAGTTATCATTTATAATCCCCATTCTAAGCAACCTGTCCTGTGTGAGCAATCTTTTCCTCATAGCCAACCGCTACATAAAAGAGTGTTTGGGTACATTCAGAGGGCTGCAAACCACTGATGCCAAGTATATGAATCAGAATGTTGGGACATGACAATATAAGCCATAGGAATAATGAATTTTCCCCCATGACAGCATGCTGCTAGCATTTGCACACAAGAATCTATTCTTCCCCATCCTCTATAATCATTCTATTTTGACGTAAACCAATCTTTTTCTACTGGCAAGAGTCATTGGCTTTATATTGCACACCCCGAATGCTTATATTCCTTGGATAGGTTCCATGCAACCATTTATTCCAGAGGGTGTCCTTTTTTGAGTGTATATCCGAGATTAATTACATGTAATAGCTGCTAAATTCCAACCCTCAGCACTACATAGTCCCAACCCTCCACAGTTCTTTGGCCTACACGCATGTATATATCCTTCCAACTCACTAACATCGTTTTATGTCTCTCTTTTTTTCTTCACGTACCCCACAGAAAATTCCTACAGATAGAACCAATTGAGTGAAGTACATTCTTTGGAAGTGGAAAAACCACTAGTCCAGAGCACTGAAATAGGACAGATCTCACCAAAGTAATCCTTCCAGCATAGGATAGATATCTATTATTCCAGCCAAGAATTTTCTATTTTATCCTATCCGCTAGACAATGGCAAACCCAAATATTTAGCTAGCAATTGAGCTTCCACAAAACCCAAGCCATTCAAGATAGCGAGCTTCAAACCTTCAGGCACACCTCCAAAACATGTTAGGATACACACCAATAATAACGCCTCAAACGGAGACGCAATACACAAAATAAAGGCACAAGATCAACCAGAGTACTCACAGATATACGTGGTTCACTCCTTCGGAGCTACTCCACGGTGCAACGACGACGCCAAATTCTTTTATATCCCAAAAGATTAGATCAAAGAGAACACCCTCTCTTGATCAGATACACTCCAAGAACTCTCACAATCTCTCTCTGTATTTTCTCTCTTACTCTTCTATGAGAGGAGTTGTTTCTGGGATGAGATTTCCTTAAGAGTTTAGGGCCCTATTTATAGTGTTTTGAAAACACTATGCACAAATAAAATATTATCAATGGGACCCGCCACTAATAATAAAATATTTGTGGGACCCGCCACCTTTTCCATTTCTCAAATAAAACGGCCACCTAATTCATCTTTGTCAATTTAAGTGGCTTGGGCGGCTTCAATGTCAAAAATGATGGGCTGCTTTCGGCTAACAAAACAGACATTACTCTTCGCTTCGTTTGCAACTAATCCTAACACACAAGCAAAGTGCTCTATAGCATACTGTATACACTGAACTGTACTCCTGTCTCATTTCGAAAATATCAACAAATCATTAACAAACACTAGATTAGTTATCCCCGACTTTTTTGAACACCTCGCATGAAGCTCGTGCGCTCTGCCAGTAGCCAATCTATGTATCCGTCTAGACATATAATCCATGCACAAAACGAACAGGTAGTGAGATAATGGATCTCCCTGCCTGAGTCCTCTTTTACCACAAAAATACCTGTGGAGGGCACCATTATACATCAAGGAATATTTAACAGAGGTCACACATGTCCTGATCCATTGAATAAATATGGATAGAAACTTCATGCCTTCAAGCACCCTAGAAAGGAATCTCCAATTAATGGGGTCATATGCTTTCCTGATAGCAACTTTGAACATGGCCCTGGGTGAAATTGATTTCCTAGCATGGCGCTTAACCAAATCACGGGCTAGCAAGACATTATTAACCAGATTCCTAACTTTGATAAAAACAGAATGTGCATCACTTACAAGCCAATGCATAATTTGTTGCATTCTAGCAGTGAGAACTTTAGAGATGACTTTGTAACTAAAGTTGCAACCTAAGATTAGTCAGACTCTGAAGTCACATATCTTGGTAGCTTTTTGGACCTCAGGAATCGAAGTAATAGATGTAGTACTAATTTGCCCTAATAGCTTCCCACTGTCAAAGAATTCCAATACTGCATCTATGAGATCATCCCCCAAAATAGGCTAAGTACTCCTAAAGAAACTAGATGGGAACCCGTCTGGACTAGGTGCTTTCGGTTCTGATATAAAGTAACAACATGAGTAGCTTCCTCCCTTGTAATAGGCTTGATCAAATTATTCTGCATATTGGTTGTAAGTAGAAAACCAAAACTCCAAACTCCATCAAATGTCATGCACATTACCAGCAGAGCGAAGGAGCTTTTCATAAGAATCCAGCATTTCAGAGGCAATATCTTGAGGCTTTGTCAATTTCCTTTCCTTATCATCATACAGGGCGAGTATGGAACTAGCATGATACCTTTTTTTTAAGAGACTGATGAAAAGATGAATTATGGTCACCTTTCACAATCCGATCTATTTTGGTTTTTTGTTTGTAAAACAATATCTCTGCATTTAGAAGTTCATTGAACTTTTGCATTTATCTCTGTTAAAGTAAGAGAGAGAGAGTCTTGGATAAATTTTCCTTGAGTTGAATATTGAGTGTACACATATATTTATACAAGTAGAGGAGGGTGACGTGTGTTCTCACAACCAAAATAAGACTAAAACCCACTACAATATACTATTATCAACAGCCCCCCTCAAACTCATGTCGGATCAAACAAAATAAGTTTGCGTACAAGAAACTGGAACCGATGAACAGGTAAGGCCGTTGTGAAGTAATCTGCAAGCTCGTCAGCGGATGAGACATGAAAAAGTAGAATTGTCTTGTCCTTGATAACTTGTTGACGGACAAAATGAGCATCAATCTCAATATGTTTAGTCCTCTCATGAAATACTAGATTATTAGCAATTTGGATGGCACTCTTATTATCACATTAGAGAGGAGTAGAAGTCGTAACAGAAATACCAAAATCACTAAGAAGGCGGCGAAGATGAATAAGCTCTTTAGCTGATGTGGACATTGCATGATACTCTGCCTCGGTGCTGGAAAGAGCAACAACATTTTGTTTCTTACTCCGTCAGGAAATTAGGGAATCACCAAGAAATATATAATAACCTATGATAAACTTCCTGGTAGTGGGATCACCAGCCCAATCAGTATCAGAATATGCACAAAGATCTAACTTGGATGTAGCAGGAAACAAAAGAGAGCGAGTGCTAGTACCCCGGAGATACCGAAGAATCCGTAATAAGGTAGCATAGTGTACAGAATGTAGGGCACTAACAAATTAACTGATAATACCAATAACATGAGAGATATCCGATCGAGAGATGCAAAGATAAACCAACTGGCCCACAAGATGTCGATATCGGGTAGGATCAGATAGAGGCTCACCATCAGTAGAACAAAGTTTGACATTCTGTTGGAGTAGAGTATCGACAGTTGCATCATCAGTTAGCTCAGCTCGATCTAAAATATCCGAGAGATACTTCTGTTGAGACAATAGTACACCTCGCGAGCCTTGAGAAATTTCTAGACCAAGAAAATACCAAAGAAATCCAAGATCATTCATTTGGAACTGTTGTTGCAACTGAGATTTTACGTACTATATACCAGCCACATCATCACCTGTAATGATCATATCATCTACATAGATAAGTAATAAAATTCTGTCATGCGATGTAGTGCGAACAAACAGAGAAGCATCTTGATGATTTTCCATAAAACACGCCTTGAGCACGACATCATGAAAACACTCAAACCAAGTGCGGGGTGCCTGCTTGAGACCATAAAGAGCACGACGAAGGAGACACACATGTCCCTAACGAATATTGGGCCCTGGAGACAGTTGTATATATACTGTTTCAGATAAAGAGCTATGGAGAAAAGTATTTTTAACATCCATCTAGTATAAGGTCCAACGATGAGCAGCAGCGATCACAAGAAGAGTACGAACAGTAGGCATCTGAGCAACAGGAGCAAATGTCTCCTCGTAATTAATACATTGTTGCTGAGTAAAATCTCAAGCCACTAAACGAGCTTTTCGATGTTTAATGGTACCATTAGGATAATACTTAACCTTATAAACTCATTTACTGCCAACTAAAGAGATGTCAGGGAGACATGGAACAACATCCCAGGTATATGTTTGCTGAAAAGCCTAAAATTCCTCAGTCATAGCCTGTCATCACTCTGGAAATTGAACGGTCTCTTGAAGGACTTTGGTTCAACTGTAGTATGAATGGCAGCAAGAAAATTATGAAAGATAGATGAATAGGAAGTAACTGAAGCATACCGTGCGTGCATGACATGTGGGCGTTTGCCTCGACGAAGAGCAAGATGAACCTCAGGCGGGGGAGATGCAGGCACAATTGCATGAAGGTCAACAGTATTTTCTGGAGTGGTGTCGTGTCTACGAGATAGGGATCAGATGGTGAAAGAGAAGGCTCGGGTGAGGGAGAGTCAACAGAAGGAGATGAAGAGATTTTAGGGAGATCTCGAAAGGATAACTGAGGTAAGGAAGTGGGTGATGCAGCTGGCAGAGAAGCACAATCAGTAGTGTAGAGGAAATTAAAATCATCGAAAGTAGAATAAAATAGAGAATCCTCTTCGAACTGAACGTGTCGAGATATATGAACTCGATGAGATGCAGAATCATAACAACGATAACCTCGATGTTCCAAACTAATTCCTAAATAGACATAGACCATAGCTTTGCGAGACAATTTATCACGTTCGTGAGATGGTAGAAGAACAAAACAGCGACAACCAAAAACGCAGACCAGATCGGGGAGGATGAGTATAAACATGACTATGAGGAGTAGCACCAGAAAGAGAGGTAGATGGAGTGATATTAATAGCATGAGTAGTAGTGAGAATGGTCTCAGCCCAGAAACGACAAGGAACAGAGTAAGAATGAGCATGGATCGAGTAGTATCGAGAATATAATGATGTTTGCGTTCTGCAATACCATTTTGCTCAGAGTATAGGGACATGACTGCTAAAAGCTAATCCCATGAGAGGACATGATAGAGTGCATGGTAGAGGATAGGTACTCTTTGACACAGTCAGAATGAAAAACTTTAATATGAGCTAGCCATTGAGTGAAGATCATCGCAGTGAAGGCTTGATAAGCAGCAAGTACGTCAAAGTGATTTTTAAGTAGGTAGACTCATGTATAACGAGAGAAATCATTGATAAAACTAATATAATATAAGTAGCCAGATGAAGAAGACAAAGGAGCTGGCCCCCAAATATCAGAATGAACCAAATCAAATAAGGAAGTGGAAATATATATACTGCTTGGAAACGGTAGAGTAGTGAATTTAGCCAATCTACAACCAGTACATGACTCAATATGAGAACAAGAGGATACAGGACCAAGTACTCCGGACTGGATAAGACTTTTCAGCCTTTTATGAGACACATGACCAAGTCGTCTATGCCACAAATCTACGGAAAGCGAGGTAGAGGATTTTAGACTTACAGAAGTAACAAGAGAATATGAACGTATGGACTCTGGAAGGTGAAGATATTCTAGAAAATACAGTTTGTGTCTCCTACGACTGGCCCCAACAGTCTTGCCCATCTATGGATCCTACATAATATAAGTATCAGAAGAAAATGAGATAAGTAGGTCATCCATACATAAGGAGCTAACAGAAATTAAATTCAAACATAACTGAGGAGCCATATAGACGGGGCCAAGAGTTAGACGACCAGATGGGTCAGTTTGTGGGGTGATAGAGCCATACTGAGTGATAGACAAAGGTTGTTCAGCAGCCGTGTAGATAGGGGAAAGAGAAGAGGAAGTGAAGACAAAAGATAAGAGGGAGACATTACAAGTCATATGAAAGGAACATCCGGAGTCAAAAATCCAGAGATCATTCATACCAGAGACTGAAGGGTTAGCTGAAGAACCAGCAAGACGCATACCAGAGAGTTGTGCAGTAGATGTAGAAGCTCTATGCTGAAGAACATCAATTTGATGAAGAATATCATAGAGTTGTGCGGCAGATGGAGAGGTAGTATGCTGAAGAGCCGCAATTTGACGGCTAATATTTGCAATAACTTGAAGAGCCTCAGTTTGACGGTGAATATTAGAGAGTTTTGCAGTAGATTGAGAGGTGGTATGCTGAAGAGCCATAATTTTACGGCTAATATGTGCAATAGCTTGAATGGTAGGGTCTAACATGGTAGATGGCATAACATTGACCGGTAATTCTAGTGCACTAGAGGATCGGGACTGAGGGGATCGCTGACTACGTCTGTTGGCCTTCTTGTTTTGATGATGTTTAACAAACAATTTACTTCTAATGTTATTTGTCTAGTGTTTGTGTTTTCGTATTTATTCTAGGCAAACAACGAGTTGGAGGATGGATGGAATCAAGCTTTCACGATCATATCCACTGGAGGTTGGCGGAATTGTGGTATGAAGCCTTGCAATTCAAAGTTAAAGATTTAAGTTCAAGCTTCATCTGCAAGTGTACCAAGTTGAGCTACATCTAAGATCAAGATCAAGCTTGGGTACATTTAGTTTAAGAGTTTATATTATGTGTGTTAAGTACGTTAAGCTCAATATCATATACACACACATTTTATTGGTTTCTTTGTATATATGTGTAGTCATATATATACAACACAAGTTTTGGCTTTCATATTTATAAATATGAAATTACGTATTTCATATTTATTCTTGTGATTTGGTTTAACTACTTAGATATGAAACAAATATATTTTTATATACATACTCATATGTTTCATTTTCTATTGTATTTGTGAAAATACTATATTCATTGTTTATAGACTTCATAACAATAGTTTACATCTTCTTCAAGTCTATAAAATCATTTTGTAAAGTTTCAAAACATGGTTTAGCCAAAATGTCAAAATTCACATGTTTACATTTTCATGTTTTGGACTATTTTGTAAAATGATGATATTTTTTATTTAAGAAGTCCTTTTTAGAAACCAGTCTTTGTAGCATGTTTATTATCATGTCTACAATCATTCCTCAAAGTTTTACATTTTTTTTGAAATTTATTTGATATTTTTAAACAGAGTTTTAAAATCAGAAAATCAACTTTCAAACTGTTCTGTTCATGTATCAGTTTGCGATCGACCGCCATGGTCGACCACACATGAGTTTTTACCTGCGGAGTCAAACAGAAACTTTCACGGTCGACCGCCACGGTCGACCGTCAGCTCGAATTTTTTCACGATCGACCGTCATGGTCGACCGCCAAAATCTCTAGAAAATTCTCAGCTTCGAAAGTGGCTCGCGGTCGACCGTGAGATTTTCATGGTCGACCGCCGTATACTCCAACGGTAATTTTATACAGAATCTGATTTTGGATTCTGTAGGTTTTTTAGTCTTTTGTTTGGGGTTTTCGGCTGAGGTCTTGGGAGGCTATAAATACCCCATTGATCTCAGTTCTCTTTAGAATCTAAGAGAATGGTTTAAAAGATTTTAACAATGGTTTAAGTGTTGTTTAAGTTTGTTTAAAGAAGCTTTTAAGCATTTGAGAGTTTGGGTTTGTGAAATCAATTTCACAAGAGCTTGAGAAGATCCTATTGGTGCTTGAGCTTCCAACTACTCTTCCTCTACCTCTTCATCTATTGAGAAGTTTTCTAAACTCTATTTCTAGCTCTTTTATATATATTTGATTATCATTGTTATTAGCTAGATTTACATTGAGTTTAGTTTAAATTGTTTATGATTGATTTTCTCATTGCTTACACACACAACCATTGAGCTTATTGTATTTACATTCATAGTATAATTTGAGTTGTGGAGAGTTGTATCAATTGAGAGTGAGCTTAATTGAGTTCTCATCCATTGTAGAGAACAAATTTATTATTTGTTACAATTGTGTGATTGTAAAATTTTTGGTTAGCTAAAAAACCGAGTGTGAGGAGTGGACGTTGATCGGTGAACGTTGAAAACCAACATTATGAGTGTGAGTGTATACGTTGATCGGTGAACGTTGAAAACCGATATTGTGAGTGATTGTATACGTTGATCGGTGATCGTTGAAAACCAACATTATGTGGTTGTAAAAGTTATTCGGGTGAGCGTAGAAAACCCGATCGTGATAGTGGATTTCTCCCGGGAGTGAGGAGCGGAGACGTAGGACGGAAGGTCCGAACTCCGTGATCATTTGATTGTGTTTGAGTGTGCTTTGGCGTTTATTTATATTTGTGCTCATTGCTCATATCACCATCATCCACTATCTTGTTTAGTTTATCTCACCCTTGTGTTAATTTATATATTCTTGCATATATTTCATCATATACATCTTTGCTAGGATATATCTCTTTGTTCATATTGCTTATCCTAGCTCACATATCATGTTGTATTTCATACTTGCTAGGATAACTTATTAATTAGTTTTAATTGATATAAAATCGGATTAGATTAGCATAAGACCCTAATCATTCCCCTCTAGGGTCTATTAACGTCCAGTTCCTGAGGAATGTAACTCAGGATGAAGCTGGAAACATGTCTCAAAGTGGTGTCCCTCTTTCTTTGCAATAGGTGCAAAAGAGCTTAGACCGAGCCTGAGAAGAAGGTGCCAGTGAAGAGGCCATAATAGCAGCAATTCAAAGTTTAAGATAATAATCTTTGAATGAAACCGGCGACCAAGGTGGCCCGAAGATCGACCGGATCTGAAGCACACGCCGGAGACCTATAATAGATTAATGTCGATGTTGAGACGCTGAGACGTCGAGATGGATTGAGACGGTGATATCGTTACTAACGGCAATGTCGTTTGTTTGAGGCCGAGAGACGGCTTGAAACGGGGATGCCATTAATTTGAGGCCGAGAGACGGTCTTGAAAAATGACTATGCTGTAAATTTAAGGTCAAGAGATGATCTTGAAATGACAATGCCGTTAAAATAGAACCCCGAAGGTTTAAAATTGAATCCGAAGGTTAGAATGAAACCCGATGGTTTAAAATATAACCCTAAAGATTAAAATGGAACCCAAAGGTTAAACGAGAACACGAAATGCGCTAAGAGACCGCAAAGCGGCAAGACCAAAAATCTGGCAGGGGAACGCAAAAAAAACGTTAAACGACTGCAAAGCAGCAATACCAAGATTTGGTAAAAGAACGCAGAATCGTTAAAAAAAATTATTGGAAGGGAAATAATAACCCTAGCTCTGATACCATGTTAAGTAAGAGAGAGAGTCTTGGGTAAATTTTCCTTGAGTTGAATATTGAGTGTACACATATATTTATATAAGTAGAGGAGGGTGAGGTGTGTTCTCACAACCAATATGAGACTAAAACCCACTACAATAGACTATTATCAACAATCTCCTTCTCACTTGCATACTGTTAAAGTAAGAGAGAGAGAGAATCTTGGGTAAATTTCCCTTGAATTGAATATTGAGTGTGCACATATATTTATACAAGTAGAGGAGTATGAGGTTTGTTCTCCCAAGCAATGTGGGACTAAAACCCACTACAATACACTATTATCAACAGCCCCCTTCAAACTCATGTTGGATCAAACAAAGTGAGTTTGCGTACAAGAAACTGGAACCGATGAACAGGTAAGGCCTTTGTGAAGAAATCTGCAAGCTCGTCAGCGGATGAAACATGAGGAAGTAGAATTGTCTTGTCCTTGATAACTTGGTGACGGACAAAATGAGCGTCGATCTCAATATGTTTGGTCCTTTCATGAAATACTGGATTATTAGCAATCTGGATGGCACTCTTATTATCACAGTAGAGAGGAGTAGGAGTCGTAACAGAAATACCGAAATCACTGAGAAGGCGACGAAGATGAATAATCTCTTTAGCCGTTGTGGACATTGCACGATACTCTGCCTCAGTACTGGAAAGAGCAATAACATCTTGTTTCTTACTTCGCCAAGAAATAAGGGAATCACCAAGAAATATACAATAACCTGTGGTAGACTTTCTGGTAGTTGGATCACCAGCCCAATCAGCATCAGAATATGCACAAAGCTCTAACTTAGATGTAGCAGGAAACAAAAGAGAGCGAGTGCTAGTACCCCGGAGGTACCGAAGAATCCGTAATAAGACAGCATAGTGTACAGAACGTGGGGCACTAACAAATTGACTGACAATACCAACAGCATGAGAGATATCTGGTCGAGAGATGCACAAATAGACCAACTGGCCAACAAGATGTCGATATCGGGTAGGATCAGATAGAGGCTCACCGTCAGTGGAGCAAAGTTTGACATTCTGCTGGAGTGGAGTATCGACAGTTGTATTATCAGTTAGCTCAGCTTGATTTAGAATATCTGAAAGATACTTCTGTTGAGACAGTAATACACCCCGGGGGCCTTGAGAAATTTCCAGACCAAGAAAATACCGAAGAGATCCAAGATCCTTCATGTGGAACTGTTGTTGCAACTGAGATTTTGCGTATTGTATACCTGCCATATCATCACCTGTAATGATCATATCATCTACATAGATGAGTAATAAAACTCTGCCACGCGATGTAGTGCGAACAAACAGAGAAGCATCTTGATGACTTTCTATAAAGCCCGCTTTGAGCACGACATCGCGAAAACACTCAAACCAAGCGCGGGGTGCCTGCTTAAGACCATAAACAGCACGGCGAAGGAGACATACATGTCCCGAAGGAATATTTGACCCTGGAGGCGGTTGCATATATACGGTCTCTGATAAAGAGCCATGAAGAAAAGTATTTTTGACATCCATCTGGTATAAAGGCCAACGATGAGCAGCAGCGACCGCAAGGAGAGTACGAACAGTGGGCATCTGAGCAACAGGAGCAAAGGTCTCCTCATAATCAATACCTTGTTGCTGAGTAAAACCTCGAGCCACTAAACGAGCTTTTCGACGTTCAATGGTGCCATCAGGACGAAACTTGACCTTATAAACCTATTTACTACCAACAAGAGAGATCCCAGGAGGACAGGGAACAACTGTATGTAGGAAAATTGCAATAAGGAAGATAAAAGAAAATTTGAATTGATTCCTTTGATCTCGATTACAACTTGATTACAAAAGAGAGGAGAACGAAATTGGTTCTTCCCCTTTGTTTAAAACTGGGTTCTTCTTGGTAGCGATGGAGTGCTTCCTTCGATTGATAGCGTCGAACTTGCTCTCCGTTGACGATCCGACCGTCTCTTATCTCGTGGGAACGATGAACTTCTGTAGGAAGTTTTATACGTAACTCTTTAATGAGTTTAAGAACTCTGAACGAGTTAAAACTCTGTAGATAGAGTTGTTAAAACCGAAAATTCGGTTAATGATCAAGCTGTATCCGTTGTCGAAGAATCCTCTCGGCTCTGATCTCCTGAGATCGATTCAAAAAATCCTATCTCCAAGGATTTCGTTGCTGCTAAATCTCCAACCTGTGCGGTTTAGATCTCTAAAATCCAACCTACTCACTCTTCAGTTTTCAAAGAGCCAGCCTCCTCCTCTCTCGAGTTTGTTGAGCTTTTTTATAGGGGGATAAGGGGTTGTAACTGACCCCTATATCCGCTCCTACGTGGGCGAAAATCCCTCAGAACGTGGGATAAACGGTTCTGGAACCGTTCGACTTGTGTTTGAACAAGTCAAACGCCTACTCTGGCGTTCAGAACCCAACTTCGTGTCTTAGAATCGTGACGCGAGGGTCGGTGTTAGCTGAACATTGATGAACGCGAGGGTCGCTCGCGTTTTGGCTTGTTGCCTGCTTGGTGACGCGGGGGTCGGTGTGAGTTGAACCCTTACGAACGCGAGGGTCGCTCACGTTGAGTTGTGTCTTGGAAACGCGGGGGTCGCCTGCACTTCCATACTTATGACGCGGGGATGACTTCCGCGTTTTAGAAGAAGCTTGTTGACTTGTGACCTCTTCTGTAAGATATTGCAAAGACCGTTGTTCTGTAATCCTCGCTTTAGCTGTTGTGGAGTGTGAAAGTCGTCAAATTGTAACCTTCACTGTAGATTGTGAAGACTGCTGAATAGAGTTTCCATCAGTTGTCGGAAGTGTCGTCGAATTGTAACTCTTCTCGATCTATGTGAAAAGTCCTCCATTTGCAGTTTCTTCGCTTATCAACCCGAAAACTATTTGATTATAGCTTCCGTTGTAGGAGCTTAGACGGGAATCAACATCCATAGTGTCTTTTAGACGAATATTTGCCCACAACTCTCTACCAAGCAACTCACTAACTAAGTCCAACCTTTTATTTCTAAAATCATTACACTGCTCATCAGCATCTCTATTAGTCATGCTGTTGTCGCAGCCATCAAGATCAATCATCTCAGAAATGAGGTTGTGTTTGCGGTGATTTGAAAGTCATTTGATGGTGACCTCTATCGTAGGGGCTTGTTTTAATCAGCTATCCACTGTGATTTTTAGACAGCCTACAGAACCCCCTCCAAAGTTTTCGAAAGTTCGCGGTTGACTGGGACGAATTTTCGGAATACTTTGGACCCCAAAGTCTTGTGAATTGATTGCTCACTCCGTCTGATCGAGCAAGATGATTTCAATGTTATTGACTGTAATCTGTTTGTGTCTCTCGATAGACTCCCCTGCGGAGTCACCAATTTCTTCTCGGCTTTGGTCGCCTTGATGATTGCTGCTAGCTCTTATTTACCTGGGGCCGTGTCATAGCCTTGGTAGTTGAAGAGCTGCCATCATAATAATCCAATGCATAAACAAATTATGCATTTGAGAATTGGAACGCGTGGGTGAGCCCAGCGTTTGGGAATTTCAACCGACCCGAACGCGAGGGTCGGTTCGGGCGGGATTCTGATCTCGAATCCCGTTCGTTAGGATTTGACAGCCTGTCCAGCTGTCTATAAATAGACCACTTTAGGTCAAATCAGAGTCATTCGACTCTCTTTAAAATTCCAACGAAAATCTTTGTTCTCTCCCCCGGCGAAGAACTGTTCATCTCCTCCGACGAGATCTCATGGCACCCAAGAAATCCGACGCCCCTCGTTCTTCCCGATCTGACGCCGCTGCGGCTCGAGAGTTGGCATCATCAGCGCCGGCCGGTGGCGCTGCCGTTCAGGCGAACATGCCGCCTCACCTTCCTTTGATCGGTGGTAAGTATGGCCTTCGTGGTCGTTGAACTTGCATCGGCAAGTTTTGGTTTTTGGACCCAACGAGGAAACTCGTTTCAGATGACGCGGGGCTGGACTCCGTCGTTTGGTATTTCTGACGCGAGGGTCGACCTACGCGTCTGAATTTTCTGACGCGAGGTTCGACCTTCGCGTTTGACTTTTCTGACGCGAGGTTCGACCTTCGCGTTTGACTTTTCTGACGCGAGGTTCGACCTTCGCGTTTGACTTTTCTGACGCGAGGTTCGATCTTCGCGTCTGAACTTAGTTGACGCGGGTGTCGACCTTCGCGTCTAAATTTTCTGACGCGAGGTTCGATCTTCGTGTCTGACTTAGTTGACGCGGGTTTGGACCTTCGCGTCTGAGCTTTGCTTTTGACTTAGCTGATTTTTTTCTTCGTTTTGCAGTGCGTCATACCAGCGAACCACTTCTTTTTCGCCACCATTTCGGACATGAAGGTGGCGTGGACATGAATATGACATTCAACTCGCGCCAAGAACTCCCAGTCTTCAAAATTAAGGATAAGAGTCGCGCGGAGTTAGTCACGAAAGCTTCTCCCGAAACTCTTAGGACATTGGTTACGGATGTTAAGTTTGAACACACAAATCGTAAGCCAATAGTCAAACCTGAATACCTCTTCGGGGACTTTGTTGACTTTGATGCTGACACCGCTTATGACGGAAACTACAAGTGGCTGCGGAAAGCTGGAGACCGCAACCTTTTCTTACCCAATATGGAGAGAATGTTTCCCATATCTTATTTCCAGTGTGCGTCCGTCCCGAGGCACATGGATTGGCCCTTGGTTAAGGATCAAGATGGGGTTGCTCTTGGAAATTTGACCTTCCACGGGGTCCGCTCGGCAGGTTATGGTCGACAGGTGACTGCTTTACGACCAGGTTTATTCGCTAAGGCGTATCCCCTTGGCGAGGTGGCTAGTCCCGCGAGGACTTTTGTTAGGAGATTTGTGGAGAAGAAAGGGGAGTTTCCCGCACAAGGATTCAGAACTCCTGGCTGGGTTCATTCTCCAGTAACAGGGTGGTGGACTCGGATGACCAAGTTCGTTTTGGACGAATTGGATGCGCCCCTCTCCCAGGCTGGTTTGAAAGCACCTGTGCGGGCCACCAAGTTTGGAATTGTCCAGAGCCATTTTCACTTCTTCTCTATACTGGAGAAGTATAACCCTGATTCTTGCACTTTCTTCACTCCTGTGGGGGAGTTAGGCTTCGCTCTTCACGAGATGCACGAAGTCTTGGGTCTTCTTCTTGGAGATTTGCCGTATGAAGAATTTGTTCCGGGATAGGCGGAACTCCAACTTCTAAAGAAGGCCAGCCTTGAAATTTATGCTACTTTATGGGAAGTTATGTGTCACTTCCATATTTGCATGCAACTGACGGGGGCCCGCGGAAGCGGCATTAAACAAGTGTCTTGGGCGGAATATTTATTCCAGAACTTGACCAGTAAGGGGGGCTCCGTGTCCCGATTATCGGCCAGCACTTTGGAAGAAGTCCAAGCCCAGATTGACGATGCTACCTCCCACTACACAAATGAGGCCAAGGAAGATGTTTTCCCGGCCCACACAGAATTCGAGAGTTTCCATTACCAAGCTCTGCTCCCTATCTCTGATACGGCGCTTTTGGCTGGGTATTTGATGCTGTGGCTCAAGCGGTGCGTCGTCCCTACTAGGCCGATCGATGCTCTCGCTGTTGAGGTGATCTACCCCGCCGTACTTCTAGCCCATGGGAGGCCTGTGAGCCTCCTCAGTGCTATGGTGGGTTGTCTACAATTCGGATTGCGGGAGTTGACTTCGGACTTCGTTGAAACCACAGAGGTGGAGTCCGAAGGTCGCCAGGCTTTCAAGACTCCCAATCCTAGAGTGCCAATGCCATATACTTATTTAATGGCTTGGTACGTGTTACACTGCTCTTCGTTGATGAGTGCAGCCTCTGCCCCAGGAGATTCATTCATCCCATTCGTGCAGAGATTAGAGTCTGCGAAATGGGAAGGGGGATACATGGTTAGGATTCGCCAAATCTTGGCGCGAGATACCAACTTCCATATCTACCGATGTTTCCCTGATTTTGAGGGTGGTATCTATGGTGCGGAATATCAAGACGTAGCAGGCCCCAATGGATTCACTCAGCTAAACGGAGGTGTTTTTCATTGGCTTCTCTCCATTAGGCCAGGCTACTTAGTCTTCCGGCAAGGCGTCAATTGCTTCATCGAGCCCTACCAACCTTATAGATTTGCTCGGCAATTTGGGTACGACCAAGTGTACGTCGGGAACCCTCGCCCTCAGCTATCAGTTGTGGGCAATCTATATGAAGGAGCCAGGGCCTGGTATTATTCTGTAGCGGGTTGTACCAAGGCCGTTTTCAGGCTTCCTCACAAAACTGCCAACTCCTACACCTCCATAAGCTTCTGTAATTGGTATCACGCAGCGTCTCAGATTCCCAATTACAACATAAATTCATCGTGCCTGAAAGACATTAGGCACATGTATTCTTTAAGGAGGGGGTCAAAGACATCCCGCTTAAGAGGGATTGATGAGTTCTTAGCCGTTGAGAACCAGCCTGCTGAACAGGAAGAGGAGCAAACGGCCGAACCTGCTCCCAGGGAGGAACAACATGTGGTTGAGCCTCCCACTACGAGAGCATCGGGGAAAAGGAAACTTTCTGCAGAAAAAGCCGACAAGTATGATAAGCAGATTCGCCGGAAACTACAGGTTGATTCTCCTCCCAGAGGCCAACAAAAACCCAAGTTAATGGCCGAGGCCATCCGGGCTGCTGTAGATGAAGGACCACAGGAATCGTCTGTGGCGGGCCTGCCACGAAGAACCGGGCTTCGTTCTCAGGGGCCAGCCCTTTCAGGCGGTGCTTCTTCTTATCATCCGCCTGAGGACGAAGAGGATGAATTAATGGCTGCAGATGCAGAATCCGCTCCAGTGATGGACCTCCCTGAGTCTCCAATCTTGGAGCAGAGGGATATCGAAGAGAATCCATCTCCTTCCCCTTCTGCCTTAATGTCGCAAGCCGGTGACTTAATTCTTAGTCCTACAACAGGACTTATGAATAAACCAGTTGTTGGCACAAGTCTTCCTGGATCTTCAGCTGCTCAAGATGATGAGGAACGAGTCGATTATGAAGGCTCCTCGATCGGGGGTGAAGCTGACGAAGAAAAAGATGATGAGGGTGCTGAAGTTGGCAACGTGCCAGGTGATGATGTAGAAGATGAGGAGCATGATTCAATGGATGATGTAACCATTTTTGATGACGCTCCCAAGGCTCAGTCTGATAAGGCATCTGGTTATACGCCTTTTTACCTCACCGGTAAGCTTAGTTTGTTTCGACTTATCCCGCACGCTTTTTCCGCATTCCGACCATTTTTTCGTGCAGGTTCGCCAACCCCTGGGACTACTTCGGCTGCTTCTTTAGAGCAAGATCCTGTGCCGGCATCGGCTCCTGCAAGAGAGCAACATACACCTGGCTCCCCTGCGGCAACTGCTTTGCCTACAGCATTGCCCGAGACCCCTGTTTCGTCTGTGGTGTTACCTGAAACTACCGCTACGACTTCTCCTCTGGAACAGCCGGTCGTGCAGGTATCGGCTCCTTTGCCGGAGCAAACCTTACATGACTCTTCTGTGGTGGTCACTTCACCTAAAGCGGTGATGAAGATCTCGCTCACTCCAACAGAGGCTGGGCCCAGCTCATCTCAAGCGAAGGCATTGATGGCCTTGACCTCAAGCCCTTCACAATTGAATATTTCGATTGCTTCTGCAGCTTCGGCACCGGGATCGCCTACCAGCCATCGTCTTAACGCACCAACCTCAGCCGCTGAAGGAGTATCTTCAGGTGCGATCGTCAGGCTTGCTAATGCACCTGAGTTCCTTCAGGTATCTTTGGTGTATCTAAACACTCTTGCGAAGATGGTGGTTAAGTCCCTGATGAATGGTCAAGGGACTTTGAATTCCTTTCGACCTCTTCTGGAAGTGGGCTTGAACGGGGTCAAGTGTGTGGGCGAGCCTCAATGGTTCGAGCACTGCTCAGAAGTCATCCTCCGTTTGGAGGAGAAATTACAACGTTTGGAGACCATGGGTCATAGCGACCTCCAGCCACAAATTGTATCAACTCTGGCTAATCTTCAAATTGCCGAAGTGATACAACGGGAATCGCTGGA
>BQKN01023128.1:0-15399 GCA_022839385.1 Asparagus kiusianus
ACCAGCTCCACCAAAATCATTACTTTTCTAATGACCCAATTGACCTTTTGGAGTGTTGGATTGAAATTTTTGAAGGAAATTAATTTGTGTGTTTGTACTACATGTTTTAAGTTTTAGAAATGTTAGAGGCACACCCCAAACCACAATCTCAACCACACCCTATCTCTTTTTATAGTGCATTGGGACCCACATCAAATTTAAAAAAAAAAATTAATGTGAGTCCCAATACACTATAGAAAGAGAGTGTGGTGAAGATTATGATTGGGGGTGTGCCCCTAACACCACTCTTTAAGTTTTGGCGCTGACGCTTTGTTTTCCACGCGAGCTCATTTTGGGGTCTTCGAACGTGTCATTTTCTCCTGAGTTTTTCAAAGATAGAAATTGATAGCGGGCTCGTGGGATTTTTGACTGCGTCACAAAAAGTTTGCCGAAGGTCCCTTTTGCTGATCTCACTATATTTAAGACCCCTTTATTTGTATCTGTTTTTGTCATAAATTTGTAAGGTCCTTTTTGCTGATATCACAGTATTACCCCTTATTTGTAGATTTGTTCAAATGGATCGTAGAAATGTCAAAGCCCGTGCAAAGATAAACATAAGCCACCATCCATCAACACACTTCGGAAGCGCAATTAATGATCCTAAGGTTTTCTGAAACTAAAGAATAACCAATATTTATAAAGATAAGAATAAACTAGAACTTTGCATGAGCACTTCTACTTTTATGCAAAATAACTAGGTTCATATTCTATTAAACATGAAATCATATTCTATCAAACGTGAAGCACTCCTGACATCTTCCTCAGTGACAAATAATGCAATATGTTGGTTGACATGTAGGTCACTGTAGCACACGTTGAGAAGTCTGCACAACCTTAATGGAGCTTAAACACAGGGATTGGCGATTCCCGTATATCGATTATGTTTTATACGGAATTTTGCCCGATAATCCTAACGAAGCGGCCGCTATCAAACGGAAAGCCCTCTGATTTTATTACGATGCGGTTTCTCAAACCTTGTATCGTAAATCACACGATGAAGTCTTATTTCGTTGCCTTTCTAGGAAGGAAGCGAAAGAGACTTTAAGGAAGCTCACGATGGGATGTGCGCAGCTCATCAACCGGACTTAAGTTGGGGGACCATCTTCGATGAATTGACTATTATTAGCCAAATATGTTTTCAGACGCAATGGATTACATTAAACATTATCACGCGTGTCAAATCCATGGTGGCTTCATTCATCAAGCACTAGGAAACTTACATCCCACATCTGCGTCTTGGCCATTCGAGATGTGGGGAATGGATATTGTCGGATCCATCACGCCGCCAACTTCTAAAGGGTATCGGTTCATCTTGGTAATAACTGATTATTTTTTTAAATGGGCGGAAGCAATTCCGCTGAAAGAAGTCAAGGCTTCAAACGTGATCAAGTTTATCAAACATCACGTCATCTACCGTTTTGGTGTACCGAGACGAATAGTTCATGCCAATGGAACACAATTCGTCAAACATGGATTTCAGAGATTCTGCGATAAGTTCAAAATCCAGAGTGTTGCATCTATGGCATATTATCCGCCAGCAAATGGTCTCGCAGAAGCTTTTAACAAGACCATTGTGAAGCTTCTCAAAAAATTCGTTTCCAAGAGCCGACACGATTGGGACAAAAGACTCGGTGAATATTTATGGGCTTACCGCACAACGGTGAGAACCCCAACAAAAGTCACTTTGTTCTCTTTGATATATGGCTGCGAAGCTGTATTGCCATTGAAAATCTAAATCCCTTCCTTGAGAGTCGCCCTCGCGACCGAAATGATAGAGGATGAAAAACATTGACTGCGTCTTCAGGAACTTGAAGCCATAGATGACGAGTGACTTCAAGCTCAGCAGCAAATTGATTTGTATCAAGCTCGGATCTCTAAAGCCTAAAACAAGAAGGTCAAAGAACGGATTTTCAAGAAAGGCGATTTGGTCTTAGCCGTCAAATGACCCATGGTGATGACACACAAGACCAAAGGGAAATTCAATCCCAAATGGGAAGGGCCATTCGTAATAGAAGCGGTCTATACGAATGGGGCTTATCGTCTCATCGATCAAAAAGGCGACAGGCTCATGATGCCAATTAATAAAAAATTTCTCAAGAAATACTCCTCGTAGGCCATGAAGCCCCCTTTCTCTCAATCTTCAGCCAAGTCTGGCTGGGGGTTGCCTATTCGGAATTTATTTTGATGGGGAATAATCATTTAGTTTTCCTACTTTGTATGTCATCATGTTAACACTACACCTATGACGATTAAAATTTTTTAGAGTTATTCTAAGTAGTAATAAAGAGAATTTCAAATTTATGATAAGTTAACATTACACTCATGGCATTCGCAATATTTTCATTGTCCTAAATTGAAATTCAACAAGAAAGAGAGACACTGAAAGAAAAAATGATATCATTTTCATTCAATATTGTTAACTTGATACAAAGTGACGATAATTAAAATAAAAATGATACAAAATTATTCCCAAAAGCAATGTAAAACTTAAGCGTCAGGACTCATCAGCTTAAGGGACATCAGCTTGGACTTGAATGCAGAAAGTTTCTTTTCATGAGTCGCTCGGACTCGTTCTTCAGTCTCCCTCCTGAGTTCTGCTACAGCAGCAATCTCTTTTTGGATTCCATCAGAAGATTTTATTTCGTCGCAGAAGTTCTTAAAAACTTCGTCACTTTGAAGCATAAGTCCTTTTATAACGGCTACATCTTGAGCCAATTGGGCCTTCTTCTGAGCTAACTCAGTCCCTAGCTGAACAATAGCTTCCTCCACATCACGAACACCAGTAGCCAGACTACTTATATCAATGTGTATCTGAGTATGTTGCTCCTGTAAGCTCACTATGAGGGTCTCTTTATCAGATAAGCTCTTGTGAAGGGTTTCCTGATGATGTATCTTCAAAATTTGAGCCAAAAAGAGAACTTGCTTCACTTCAGAGTCCAAGTTGGTGCATTGTAGCTCCCTGAAGGCTATCAATTCTGTTTCTAAAAGGATGATACTTTCCCGGCAGTGTTCAGTCCATATCACATCCCCATAGCTCCTG
Organism: Asparagus kiusianus; assembly: GCA_022839385.1. Lineage (NCBI taxonomy): Eukaryota > Viridiplantae > Streptophyta > Magnoliopsida > Asparagales > Asparagaceae > Asparagus > Asparagus kiusianus. The sequence goes on from BQKN01023128.1 coordinate 3,080, forward strand.
ATTTTCGTTAAGCATTTAATCAGGAGGGGCCTGAAATGCTCAAAAGAGACTCGCCCTAGGCTAACGATATCAATCGTGAATTTCATCGTCATCTCTAAATGTTCGATGCATTCTTTGAGAGCTTTCGAACTTGGGGGAGGGGCAATGGGGTACACCAAGCTTACGAATTCAATCGGAGCAGATTGTGGAATAACCTTAGAAGGAGGTTCCTCATGCAAACCCTGACTCTGGGTCATAGGGGGAGGAGCAAACTCTGAACCCCCAATGGGAAACACCTCTTCGGCTCCTACATTCTCAGGAGTATAGGGAGTTGACGAAAGACTTTTCTGTGCGAAAAGTGCAGACTTCATCGCGTCTCCTATTAACTTCGCCTTCTTGGAATTCTTGGCCCCAACAGGTTCTCTTTTACGAACCCGCTTCTCATACTCATCTGCCTCTGTTGTGGTGAGGACTTGCTTACTAGTAGTCTTTCTCTCATGAGATTCAGCAATTGGTGTCTCCACAAGAGTTTCCGTTGAAGCCTTTGTTGGGTGAGGATCAGCAGCTGGAGACCCCTCTTGGGTTCCCATGAAAGCCTCTTCTTTTGAAGGCTCAGCAACTGGCAGCTTTTTTTGGATCTCTCTAGCTCCAACCTCTTCTTGTTCATAGAATAGATAATCCTCTATCTCCAATAAGCAAGTCCTGGTAGAACCACTCCTTGATTTATATAGTTCTCGGATTTCGTTTATGAACGAAGTGTACACATCATATTTTGGAATCCGAGAAGCCTCATTAACTAGTCACGGAAGTCCTTATCAGTGGAGCAGCTGGGTGGCGAGTTGGGCAAAGTGAATTATGCATGGATCCCTTCGGCAGAGAAAAAGTACCACGCGCGAGCCCCTTTGTACAAGTTCCCAATCTGAGCCAACTCTGAGTTAGAATTGCTAACATAAAGTTAATCATATCCAAATTGCCTGGCAAATCGAGAAGGCATATAAGGTTCAATTATGCACTTCTCACCCATACGCTATACCAGGTACCCCAATCTAATTGTGAGGAGCCACCTAAAAATGCCCTCCTCCAGAGATGTGAAGCCTTCAAAACCTACATCTGTAAAGCTAGTACTCTCTTCGTCAGACCCATCAAAGTTAAGAAACAACAAAAGATTTTATAATTGTCTCCTTGAGACAAAAGTTATCGAGCCCTGACTATGTAGATATTAGTTCATGTGGCCGACTCCAGCCTCTGCACAAAGGGAACAGGAAACTCACTGTTTTTAGCTACCCCCATCATCAATGAAGGGTAATGCAGCACAAACCAGGCCACCAAATATGTGTACGGCACTGGTACACGAGGTTGGGGAGTCTTCCAAGCTTTCCTCCCAGCAATGATTATTTTTTTAACGTCGACATATTCAGAAGTCAACGCCCTCAAGCCACTCTGCATATAGCTTACCATAGGCAGTGAGGATACTCAATGGTCTCGCATAGGCCAACAAAACAGCTGGGTATACCACCTCAGCCAATATCAACTCAACTGGCTTTAATGGCACTACGCACAGTTTCAGCCATATCATTAAGAAGCCAGCAAGGAGGGTAATGTCAGAAATAGGTGTTGCGGCTTGGTAATGAAAGCTCTCAAATTCGATACCAACTTCAAACCCATCCTATACATGCTTGTTCTTGTAGGTAGCATTTGAAGCCTTAATACGGGCCTTAATGCTCTTGGAAGAGATAGCAGCAAGTCGGGTCACGGCCTCATCTTTCTGACTTAAGTTCTGAAAAAGATAGTCTACCCATGCAGTGTGTATGATACCTCCCTCGCGCATCCTAACGACTTGAGCGCAGATTTGAAAATGGCACATCAGCTCTCAAAAAATGCATAAACTTCTGGATGCGATGCCCTCAAAATTGAGAGTTCTTCAGTAGTGGGGATAAACTCCTCGTAAGGCACCTGACCAAAGGGTAGTCCCGATACTGCTTGCATCTCATGGAGAGCGAAACCTAACTCCCCGATAGGTGTAAAGAATGTGCAGTTATCTGGGTTGTACCTTTCTAGCATGGCGAATAAATTGGGATAGCTTTGAACAATTCCACGCCTGGCAGCCAACACCAGGACTGTGAGACCCGATTAAGCAAGTGGTTCCTTAAGGTCCTCGAGAACAAAGTCCATCATGCGAGGCCACTAGCCACCCTCTCCAAAATACACCCAGACGAGAGATCTGAATATCTGCGTAGGAAATTCACCCCAAGTAGCAATGAAATGGCGAATGAAAACATCAGCTAAAATGGGCACCTCTTGAGCAAGGTCCTTTCTCTCAAATCTATCAGGCCTCAGGCCTTTGAACTGTCCCTCAATTTGTGCGAGCTCGTCGACTAGATCCGAATGATACATTTTCTTTCTCTTTGACGAGATCGAAAGCCAAACCCCTACGACAAATAATATTCAAAAAGTAGGAGAGTGGATACATCCTCTTTATGTTAAGAAGAAAGAGGAAACGATCATCAATTCTCCGTAGCAGTTTTGAGTCTTCTACATGTATAAGATTATCATCTGCTGCTACACGATCTCCAAACAGAAATGCTGGTTTCGGGAACTGGTCATGGCCTGCAGGCGTCCCCATATCCAGGTCAGTGATCAAAGTCCTAAGAGTAGAATATCGGGCAAACTTGATTAGATGTGTCCGCTCTAAGTTGGGGAAAGTGCACAGTGGGATTCTTCTACGAAGACCAAAAACTTTACCCTTATCTGGACCGCCAATATATCTAAAATGATACTCTTGAGAAAGCCGCACATTCAGAAAGAACACTGCAAAACCAGAAGCAAAGATTAGCAACCGAAGCAAGTTGCTGATGTAAATCTAAAAGAATATATTAAAACACAGAGGTCAAACCCCATGTGTTAAGTCTTCAACACAAGGGCCAACTTTGTGTTATAAATCTTAAACGTAGAGGTCAAGACATGCGTTATAACATTTGAACGCAGAGGTCCAGACCCATGTTCAGACTTCAAACACATGAGTCAACACTGCATTAATACAGAGTCCCAACTCTGTGTTTACATCAAACAGAAATGAGTCATCTTCCTCATTGTCAAGAACCCATTTAGGGTTTCAAAAACTTATCAAAAAAAGTTATTACAACCACCACCTACCATGACAGGAAGGTCCACATGCACCGCGGCGACGGCAAAGACGTGGTTCCCACAGAAACAAGAACACCATCGGCGTCCCTAACCTACAGTGTTTCTGGAGTCGTTCCCATGACTTTCTTGGAGCCTGAACTCATCCTCCGTGGCACCATTGATGTCGCTAATCGAAGAAGGCAGAGATCGACGAAGGTTCTGTCGAAATTAATAAGAGCTCTCATTCGTAGAATCAAGAAAGAAGTGGAAAGAGTCGAATGACTCTTGATTTGACCACACAGATCTATTTATAATAGCGGTCAAGCTGTTAAAACGGTATAGGATTCTAAGAGAATCCCAACCATTTTTAGAAAAACACAATCTTCAGTGTTAATGGATAAAGTCAGTCAGACTTTAACCTTAACGCAGACCTCACCTCTATATTTTGATCCCCTAACACTAGGCCCAGACCTGTATTATGAGAGTTCTTAACTCTGCATTTCGAACCTCAAACACAGAGGTCACCTTTGCGTTCCAGTTATCTAAACGAAGGGTCCATCCTTACATTTTTAAACATGACACTTATTCTCTAAGTTCATGAATTCTTTTAGCAGAGTGTTGTTAAACCTCTATACCACCTCAACTAGGTTTAAGTCGATTCAGCTGACAAAATTCCTTATTGTCGTCAAGGTTAACACTACACTTCTGACGATTATCATCCCCAGAAAGTTTGAATTTAGCTTGCATCACTTCCAATGTGATAATAATTCATCTGTCAAAATCAACTTATCGATTCTCATCGATAGAACGATAAGTCCCCAAAATCGCTCAAATCATGATCAATTTATTAACACTCCTCAGTAGAGTAATAAATGACTAACTTATCAACCCTCTTTAGCAGTGTGATAAGTTTCCAAATTTTGTTCAAATCACAAATATTACAAGCCATCGCTCTGATGATAAATCACTTAGCAATTCTCCCCAACGAGACGCTAAGTACCCCTAAACTATATTCAAGTCGCATGAACATTTTTCCGTCATGTTAATATCATACCTCTAACAAAATCAACTTATCGACTCTCCCCAATAGAGCGATAGGTCTCCAAAGTTGTCCCGATCGTAGCATTTTTTCGTCACGTTAATATCACACCTCTGACAAAATCAACTTATCGATTCTCCCTAAAGAGCGATAGGTTCCCAAAGTTACCCCGATTGTAGCATTTTTTCGTCACGTTAAAATCTCCCTAATAGAGCGATAGGTCCCTAAAGTTGTCCCGATCGCAACATTTTCTTTGTCATGTTAATATCACACCTCTGAAAAAATCAGCTTATCGACTCTCCCTAATAGAGCGATAGGTCCCTAAAGTTGTCCCGATCGCAGCATTTTCTTTATCATGTTAATATCACACATCTAACAAAATCAGCTTATCGACTCTCACCAATAGAGCGATAAGTCCTCAAAGTTGTCCCGATTGCAACATTTTTCCTATCACGTTAATACTTTACCACTGACAATCCAATCCACTTATCAATCTCTTTCAATAGGATGATAAATCTACAAATTGCTATTATGTTAACATCATACCTCTAACAGTTCAAACCCCCCTTGAACCTTTTTTATTTCTTTGCATAAGAATAACAAGTGTTCTCATAAAATCCTCAATGGATTAAACTCTTTCTAGAATTATCCTTAGTGGTAACAATGAAATTTTTTGAACTTCACTCTATGTGAAAACTCATGTCAAGTTAATACTACACCTCTGGTACTTATAGACTTCTTTCGGTGTTTAAAGCAAAAGCATAACACATGAAGAATTCAATTGGTCAATCCTATCCTAATGGAATGGTAAGTATTTATCCCTAACAGATGGAAATTTTCTAGAAATATCATAAATGATAATAAAGAAAATTTTCTAAATTAGGCCTATTGTAGAAATCTATACTAAGTTAAAATTACACATCTGGTATTTCTCAGATAATTTCATTGTGTCAAGTCAAAATATGATACATGCAAAAAATAATGGAAGGCCAATATCACTTTTTATTCAGAAGCCAAAATAAAGTGATACAAAATAGGGTCGTTCTTATTAAAAGAACAATACAAGATCAAGTTCACTTGTTCACTAAATTAAAAGAAGCAAGTTGAGGTTTGACGTCAGAGAGCTTCTCCTCGTGGTCGGCCCGTGATATAGCTTCAGCCTTCTTCCGCAGCTCATTCTCAGTTGGCGTTACAACAACAGCTACCTCATTCTTCGCTCTTTCAAGAGTCTGAGCTTCTGTATGATAATTTAAAAGAGTGTTCGCGTCTTTGGCACTGAGTACATTAACAATATCTTCTTCGTGAGAAAATTGAGTCTTCAATCTGAGCACTTCTGCCTCAACTTCAACAAGCTTTGTGCGAATGAGGTCCAGAGAAGCAGTGGAGATCTCCACTTATTATTGTCTCAGAACACTTTGCTCTTGCAAGCGTGTAACATGGAGCTCTTTCTCAGCTAGATCCCGCTCAATTGCCTCACGGCAAGCCACTTCCTTAACTTGAAGGTCGGCAAAAGTAGAAGCAATTTGTATATGAATATCTGCGTGACCAAGAGCTTCTAAGTATCTCAGTTGTGCTTCCAAGTGAGAAATAGCTACCGAACAACGTTCAAAGCATTGAGCATCACCCACACTTTTGACACCATTTAAGCCAACTTCTAGAAGAGATTTGAAGGAATCAAAGGTACCCCGACCAGCCATAACGACTTCAATCACCTTCCTTGCAAGACTGTTCAGGTTTCCTAAGGAAATCTGAAGGAAGTCGGGAGCATCTATTGGGCTTGAAATAGCTATCGAAGACGGCTCCATGGTCCCTGAAACGAGCATATCAAAGTGAAGGCTAGCAAGCGACCTAGGTGTAGAAGTCGCAGAAGCAAAGAAACATCCAAGTGTGAAGGACTTGATGTCAAGGCCATCATGGCCCCCACTTGAGATGGACCCAGCACACTGATAGCCCCTGTTGGTGCAACTGATATCTTCATCAATATTGTCGGTGGAGTAGTTGTTATTGACAAGCTAGGCAAAGGTTGTTCTTGCAAAGGAGTCGACACATGCACAAATTGTTGCTCCGGGAGAGGAGTCACAGAGGTAGTCTCGAGAGTGGGTGAACCTGCATGTAAAAATGGTCGGAACACGGAAGGAAGATGTAGGGGAATTCGAAATAAACAAGGCTTACCATTGATAGAAAAAGGAATATGAGAAGAGGCCTTATCTGACGCGATATTAGGTGCATCATCAAAATTAGTGATGTCATCCATAGAATCATGCTCTTCATCCTCCTCATCACCACCTATATCGTCATCAACATCGGCGCCTTCATCATCTCTATTGCCATCAACTGCATCACCGGTCGAGGAGGCTTCATAATCTACTTCTTCCTCGTCATCACGCACAGCTAAAGACTCAGGTAGACTCATGATTACATCCGGTTTAGCCATTGTTATGGTAAATTAACATCTAAAGATAAAAATATCTAGAAACTGTCTTCATAGGCTTAAAAGAGCTATGACCCAAGCCAGCTTAGCAACCCAAAGCCCAGCCAAGAACAAATCTATTAACCCACCGAGCGACGAGTCATATTTACCGACGCGAAGCACGGAATCAGTCAACCCCTCATAATCAAGACGACTCCTCAAGAGTCCGTCCGCCTCATAATCGAGACGACTCCTCAATAGTAGGCTCAACCATCTAATCAGTCAGAGGCTCACTCGACTATCTGATCGGCAAGTCATGAGGACGATTCAAAAAACTAACTCATCTCTACTAAGAGGATAAGATCCAACTAAGCTCCCTTCAGATATACATCAATCAACACTACAGTATTGATTGATCCCATCAAGATCTCAACTCTGACAAATCTCGTGCACAACTTTCTCCGGCTCACAAGTCACTTCACAGATATTACTAAGATATCCTCTCCTATGCTTGAATGACCTCCCTTCCAGTCACTATCCGACATCTGTAGAAGGAAGAACGACTATGCAACTAGCTTATCTTCCTCCATGCATCATCTGTCAAATCTGGAATATTGTGGAGACACCATCTTCTGTGCTCAAATGACTTCCCTTCTAGTCGCAAGCTGACAATTGTAAAGCAAAGAATGACTCAGCAGCATGTCCACTCACTTCCCAACCGCCCTCTTGTGCATAGTCAGAGCCAAGGGTCAGTGTCTCAAAGGTGATTGACTATAAAGAGAGAAGCATTATGAGAAAAGGGAGGCTGGACCTTCATTAAACTCCGGGGATCATTTCTCCCTCTTGATCTAGTTTCTTTTTACTAATAACTTAAAGAGAGTACCCCCTATAATGACCTCAATAGCTCCGGGACTCTCCCAAAACCCCCACTCAAATTCATCAACTGACTTGATCATCGGAGGTACCACGGGGGAAACAAGCCCTATCCTCTCACGATTCTTACGTGTGCAGGTCATCTGTCAGTCCTGAGCTCAAAGAATTAGGCATAAAGTTGGAGAAGAAGTCAGCCCCATCTCTCATCCTCTCCCTCTTCGTCATTAGTGCGAATATCTGAGCTGCATCCATCAGAGGATAGCTCTCATTAGCTGTGTGATATCGAACATCAACAGCCATAAGTCCCATTGTTGGACTAGGCCTTAAATCTCCAACCTGGAGCATTAGTGCGGAAGGAGGGGGAGATTGGTTCTCTTAATGAATCCTTGGTTCTCATACATGAGCTTTGGGAAGCCCACTGTCGGAGTAGATTCTGCATCTATAATCATTAATTCATCCTCCCTGTCCTCAGGAGAATGGTAAGAGGAGACTTCACTTGACAAAGCTGGACCACTTAAACGAAGTCCAGTTCTGTGTGGAAGGCTTGCGACTGAAGACTCTTGGTATTCCTCTTCTTCTATAGACTTGAAAGCATCAACTCTGTTGGTCTTTAATAGGAGAAGACTCAACCATCAACTTTTGGCGAGTCCGTTTATCGTACTGGCCAACTTCATCTGCTGTAAGAGCTCTTTCCCAGTAGCTCTCGCTGTAGGAATATCAACTATTTGGGCATCTCCTACTTGAACAGTTTCAACTACTTGATTCCCCCCTTTCTCAGCAGTGTTAACTTCAAAGGATAAGTACTCGTCAATTCCTCTTAGACGAGGCATCTTGGACCTCTTCCTGGAAGCATACATACGTCTAATTTCCTTCAAACAAGATGTATTCAAATTATAGTCAGAGTTCTGAGAGGCAGCAGAATACCAGTTGTAGAAACCCATGGAAGTGTAAGAATTCGGTGCCTTATGGGGGAGCTTGAAGACGGCCTTGGTACAACCGGCCACTGAATAATACCAGGCTCTGGCCCCCTCATATAGCCCACAACCGTAAGTTAAGGTCGAGGATTCCTAACGTATAGCTGGTCATATCCAAATTGACGGACGAATCTATATGGTTGATAAGGCTCGATAAAACACTTCCCGCCCTGTTAAAAAATTAGATAGCCTAGCCTTATATAGAGTAGCCAATGGAAAACACCCCCATTCAGCTGAGTGAATCCGTTAGGACCTGCCACATCCTGGAACGTCGCTCCATACACTCTACCTTCAAAATCAAGGAAGCAACGACAGATGTGATAATTGGTATCACTCGACAAAATCTGACGAATCTTAACCATGAAAATCCCTTCCTACTTTGCTGAATCCAGCGGTTGCCCAAGCGAGATGAATGAGTCGCCTTGGGAAGAGGCTTCACTCATTAGCGTTTGATATCATGTCCCCATGATATAATTTTGATGATAACAATTTATTCATATTGAGAATCACTATGTGTGTTATACATTTGCACTAACATTTAATTACAGCTTTCAACATAAAAAATGAACAAGTGCAATATGAGTTCAAGGCATTATGAAGTAAAGAAGATGAAGAACAAATACATCAATGTAACTTTTACATTTATCTTTACTTAGAATTTTTGTACAAGCCTTGATCACTCACACACACATACATAGAAATTAGAACACACTAACACAGACTTAGTATGTTGGTTAACAATAGAAATCCCCTATGTTAACCATTAGAGTTTTTAGTTTATCATTAAGTCTAAAAATAATTCATACATAACATTTTTACTCTTTAATAGTCGACTAATAAGAATAATAGTCGACTACTGTAGTCTAAGTTTAAGATGTAAGTTTCTGTAAAACTACAGAGTAGTCGACTACTAAGAATTATAGTCGACTACTCAGCTTTAAATTTTGATTTACAGAACCTCAGTTTTAAAGAGTAGTCGACTACAACTAAATATAGCCGACTACTGAGCTTTGAAAATTGTTTTACAGAACGTTTATTTTACAGTGTAGTCAACTACTAACAATTATAGTCGACTACTGATATTTGATTTTTGTTTTCCAGACTTTCTGTAATACAGAGTAGTCGACTACTAAGAAGAATAATCGACTACTAAGTTTCAGTTTCTAAATTCTAGACTTTCTGTATTACAGAGTAGTCGACTACTATGCATTATAGTTGACTACTAATGCAGTTTTTCTGAACGTTAATGTTTGAATCATTGACAGTTTATAGCCGTTTTTAAACGTTTTTAAAGTTTAAAAACTTGTCTTTTCAAGTGCTATAAAAAGTTTATATGTTCAGAAAAATGACACATAATTATATACCTATAAGCTTCATTTTTTGTGCATTTTCAAAAGTCAAAAATTTTAGATTTTAGTAAGTTTTGAGAAAAAGATCTTTACTAAAATTGCCTTTGATCATCATTCAAAATACATATTATTTAGGCAATTTTCAGAGGTTAAAAGTATTCCTAAGCCACTGCTACATAACACTTCAAATCAAGGCTTATAGGAATTGAGTTGTTTAATTCAAGGAAAGTTCTCTCGGTTTGAGAGGGGTTGATCTCTTGGTCTAGAGATCAGTGTGCAATTGGCAAGGGTCTATCAATTGGTGTTGCAATTTGTAAGGACTTACAAATTGGTCAGGTTTGATTTTAATTTTGTACTTGATTCAAAATTATAGTGGAAATCTCAAGCGGGATTTGCTTGGGGACTGGATGTACACCAGATTGGTGGAACCAACATAAAAACTCTTGTTTGTGATTGTGATTTTCTGAGATTATTATCATTCTTTCTTTACAATTTATAATCTACTTTGCATAATTTTTAAAAAAACACTATTCACCCCCCCCCCCTCTAGTGTTCTAGTGTATCTATTTCAGATCCTACATTTAGTATCAGAGCAAGGTTAAAGATGGTATCAATAAATACATTACAATTCAAAGAGGGTCATTCTACAAATCGTCCACCAATGTTCGATGGATTGAACTACAACTATTGGAAGTGCCGAATAAAAATCTATCTCAAATCAATTAGCTATGAACTTTGGAACATTGTGGACACGAAATATGAGAAGCTAACAACCCCTTTCTCAGAATGGACTACATCTCAAAGAAACAATACAAACTTGGACTCCAAAGCCATGAATGCACTATTCTGTAAACTTGACAAGAATGAGTTCAATAGAGTGTCAACGGCCACATTTGCCTATGATATTTGGCACACACTAGAGGTAACTCATGAAGGTACAAATAAAGTTAAAGAATCTAAAATTTCTGTTCTTGTACACAGATTTGAATTGTTCAAGATGAAGAAAAATGAGACCATTGGAGAAATGTTTACAAGATTCACCGACATTACTAATTCTCTCATTGGTCTTGGTAAAACATATACTCAAGTGGAGATGGTAAGAAAAATACTACGTTCACTTACTCCACAATGGGAAAAGAAGGTTACCGTAATTGAAGAAGCAAATAATTTGTCATCTCTTACGGTTGAAAACCTTATCAGCAATCTTATGGCTTATGAAGTTCTAATTGAAGATAGAAAGAATAAGGATGAAACAAAGAACAAGAAAGTGCTTGTATTCAATGCTACTTCCGATAAAAAAGATTCAGATAATGATGAAGAAATGAGCATGTTTACATGCAAATTTAGAAAATTCATAAAACGAGGTAAGTTTAAATCAAAGAATTCAAATTCAAATAACTTACTTTGTTTCAAGTGTAACAAACCAGGACATATAAAGAAAGAATGTTCATTGTTGAAGAATAAGCAAAAATCAAATTTTTTCAACAACTTCAACAATATTCAAAGCAACAAGAAAAGGAAAGCTATGATTGTTAGACCCTAGAGGGGGGGTGATTAGGGTCTTATGCTAATCTAATCTGATTATATGCCAATTAAAACTAATTAACAAACTATTCTTGCTAGAAAGATATACAATATGTTATAAGCAAGAATAAGCAATATGAACAAATGAATATATTCTAGCAAAGAGATATTACAAATATATGAGCAAGGATATATAAACTAACACAAGTGTAAACAATCTAAACTAGATAGTGGGAAACATAAACAACATGCAATATACAAAGGCGATATAAGATATGAGCATAAAAATAAGTGTGCCAATGCAATCACAAACAAATGATATGATTACGGAGTTCGATCTAACCACTTGACCTACGTCTCCGCTCCTCACCTCGAGGAGATCTCCACTATCACAACCGGGTTTTCTACGCTTACCCGAATAACGTTTACACCTCACAATATGGTTTTCTAGTTTACCGAAAACTCTACAACTCACACACTCTTACAATCCCACTCTACACCCTCTCAAGTATTGGACCTAGACGTGTCTCTCTCAAGTACTCGGATACAACCTCTCCCTAGGTTTGTCAACCGACGCCACTCCTCTTGGGATGATCCCCGACTCTCGTCGCACACTTCTGTCGGTGTACAAGTGTATTACAAAGTGAATCTCACAATTAAGCACGAATACAACAATAGTTGTTCTCTACAATAGATGAGAACTCAATTAAGCTCGACTCGATGTTACAATCTCTCACAATCCTAATTATAATATATATGTAAATACGATAAGCTCAATGTGGGTGTGTGTAACAATGAGTGAAATAAAATCTAACTCAAATAGCAAACTACTAATAATAAGAATATAAAAATCAATAATAAAATTGCTAGAGCAAAGAGTTAGAAAACTTCTCTATAAACACAAAGAGAGGATGATGAGATATTGAAGATGAACTCCTCAACGATTTATGTAAGCTCCTCTTTGTAAAAGCAAACCCCAAACTTAAAACAAACTAAACTCTTTTAAAACTTCTTTAAAACATTCTCTTGGGTAGATTGAGAACTGAGAT
>BQKN01023153.1:0-11654 GCA_022839385.1 Asparagus kiusianus
AAGTGTGGGTAGGAAATCAATGTGATTTTTTCAAAGAGGATGGACACTGGAAAAATGAATGTCCAAAGTTAAAAAATAGAGCCAGGAAGAACAAAGGGAAAGTCGTTCAGACTTCAGAGGTGAATGTTGAAAAAGCTAGTGGTGACAATTCGGATTCAGATTCTTTAGGATATTCATGCCCAACATTATCGTCGGTTTGTTATGCAGACTATACAAAGTGGATGTTGCATTCAGGTGCTACATAGCATATTTACCCTAGAAGGGATTGGTTCTCTAGCTTTGAGGAGTTAGAGAGAGGGATGTCGTGTTAATGGGAAATGATCACATATGTCCCATTGGTGGTATTGAAATAGTTCGAATCAGGATGTGTGACGGTGTGACTAGGGAGTTGAAGGAAGTAAGAATCGTTCCTCAACTAACAAAGAATACTATTTCACTGGGAACTTTAGAGGCATCAGGTTATAACGAGATTATGGATAATGCAACTTTGAAGGTCACCAAGGGGATCATGGTGATGATGATAGGTGTTAAGGAAAACAATATTTACTACTTGAAGGGCAAGATAGTAACAGAGGGTCTGGCAGCTTCTATTACCACAAAGGAGGATTCTACCTGTCTATGGCATATGAGATTTAGACACACTGGTGATAAGTCTCTGCAGAGGCTATTGAAGGGTGCAAAGACCTGTAAGATGGAGTTGTATGAACATTGCATACTTGGAAAGAAGACTAAAGTAAAATTCGGCATCGTAATTCATAACACCCAAGGTATATTAGATTACATTCACATAGATATTTAGGGTCCTTCCAAAAACATATATCTAGGTGGAGCCAATTATTTTGTTACTTTCATTTATGATTATTCCAGGAGGAATTAGGTATATACCATGAAGCATAAATATGAGGTCCTGGATATCTTTGTGGAATAGAAAAAAAATGAAGTTGCAAACAGGTAGGAAGGTAAAAGTACTCCGTTCTGATAATGGTGGTGAGTACAAGAGTGATCTATTTTTGTAGTTTTACCGGGATCATGGCATTAGGTGCCATTTCACAGTTAGGGAGACACCGCAATATTACGGAGTGACTGAGAGATTGAACCGTACCTTGCTAGAGAAGGTTGGTTGTATGTTCATACAGAGTGGATTAGCTATATCCTTTTGGGACGAGGCGTTAATTTATGCAAATCATCTCATGAATTGGTTGTCGTGCACTGGGATACACGAAAATACTCCTATGGAGGTATTGTCTGGTACAGTGGCTAGTGATTATGATTTGATTTGGATATTTGGATGTCCAGCTTACTATCATGTGAGTGATGGAAAATTGTGTCCAAGGGCAAGAAAAGCAGTCTTTGTGGAATTTAGAGATGGAGTTAAAGGCTTTAAGTTGTGGAATCCAGAAGATAAGAAGATAATCATGTAAGACCCCGTAGATTTTGAGTATGTATATGTGCATCAGTAATGAGGTTGAGTGTGCAAATTTCAAATCATGTGCAGCAGAGTCGAAGCATGCAGTTTTCAGCTCATGAGTCGACCCATAACTCCATGAGTCGACTCATCATGTTGAGTCGACCCATGACTGTCATGAGTCGACTCATGATATCAACTCCTGTTGTCATGAGTTTCTGCTGAGTCGACTCATCACTCTATGAGTCGACCCAGGACCCATGTGTAATACCCCAACTCTTGAGAGGGTGTTGTGATTAGTATTGATAGATTTGATTGGAATACTCATACCACCAAGATGCATCTTCTTTTCGGAAACCCAACTCTTAGAAACTCCAAAGTTAAGCGTGCTTGGCCTAGAGAAATTCTAGGATGGGTGACCCCCTGGGAAGTTTTCCACTCCGGGATTCCGGGGCGGGGCGTTACACCATGAGTCGACCCATAAGTGATCATGAGTCGACTCATCAAGGGTTTTCCAGTTTTCTCAGTTTGGGTTTTTTTGGGTTTCGGGTCGGGTTTAACTGTTCGTATATATGCTCCTCTACCCGAAAACACTGCATTTTCATCAGTTCTCCCCAAAAACCCTAGTCCCCCTCTCTCCTCTCTAAAACCCTAGGTGTTCTTGGTGATTTTGGGACGTTTCGAAGGATTTTTCAGGAGTTTTGTTTGGATTTCAGCGAAGGGGATCGTGCTTCATCACATCTGAGGCGAGTAAACATCTCGCCCAACCCCTCTCCCACGTTTTTAATAGTTTACAATTGTTTTCCATGAGTTTTATTGAGCCTAAGACTTATTTTCAAGTATAAATCAATGCTCGTATTAGGGTGAATACTAGAAATCATGTGTTTCAGATTTTAAATCCTCACCAACAATGTTTTTGAAGAAAACCCAGATCTGGAAATATTTTTAAGAATAACAAATATGAGTTTTTATTTTGATTAAAGGTTTTCACTCATGTTTAGGAGTCAAAAGTTAGGTCTAACATGCTAATGTTCATTGCTCATGCTATATATGAATTTATCTCTGCCCCGTAGTCTAGAATTGATAGTTATGGAGGTGGAGATCAGTATAGAGGGACTATGGAGCGAGTTGGTTGAGCTGCAGTTGTGAATTTTTCCTGTTCGCAGCCTGTGAGTCGACTCATGATTATCATGAGTCGACTCATCAGGTTGAGTCGACCAATGACTGTCATGAGTTGACTCACGGAGTTAATTCCTATTATTCATAAGTGTCTGCTGAGTCGATTCTTAGCTGATTATGAGTCGACCCACCGGAGTTTTTCCTATTTGTTTGTATTTCTGCTTGATCACCTACTGTGCTTATACTTTCATACAGTGTTCGTATATGATCGAGGATCTTGTAGAGCTTTTGTTGAACATGAGAATGTTGCCTTGTTTACAGGGTATTTAAATTATAGTATTTATGATTTCATCTACACATATGAGATGATTTTTCTAACACAAGCTTAGTTTCGTACAGCGAGGCATGTACAAGGATAGAACATGTATACCTTTATTACTAGTATTTCATGGTTCATAATCACAGTCCTCGTGTTGGATTATAATCCATGTTAAGTCCTCGTGTTGGACTATAATCCATTAGAGTCCTCGTGTTGGACTATAATCCATTTCAATCATGTTTTAGACTTTTACTAAACCTTGAGCATGTTATTTAACTAAGTTGGGTACACGACATATTGTATTTGTCCGGGGCATGATAGCTACCTAAGTTGATCACGACACCTATGATGGCGTCGTTTTATTTCCATGTTATCGGTAGAGATGGGTATATATTCTTTTTCTTTATTTTTCTTGTGACCAACTTCGGGTTTTGTATTTAGGGATCTACAATTTGAGATACAAGGTATATACATGAGGGTTTCCTTATTTGGATTATTTCGCTCGACGTACCTATGCTCGTGTTGTATTTCCCTAAGTACTAAAACCCATTAATGTTTGTGTAAATAATTTATATTATATTGTAGTAATTGTATTTTCATACATAACGAGCCCTATCCCTTGGGGTTGGTTGTGATGTTGCTCGCTAGCGCTTTGACGCTCGTTGTCCCTCCCCCTTTTAGGTAACGAGCCAGGAGGCCGGAGAGTCGCAGGTTGAGGACGACCCTTACTAGTATTTGTTATCCTCTTATTAGATGTATTTTATTTTTTTGTACTCCACTTGAGACATTTTAGACTAGAGAGGTTTATGTCCTAGAGTTGTAAAGGCTGTGTGCCTTATCTTCCTGTATCAGATATTATGTATTTTGAGATATATTGAGATCTCCAGATTGTCATTATTCATTTCAGAGTTGACTATGTATTCCAGCTATTTGGTTGATGAGATGTGTTAATTTGATGTTCTATCATTTCATCAAGTTTCTGTTGTAAAACCTTTTACTTGCTTTGTACCTACACCTATTGTTGACTCTACTAGAGAGATATTAATTGTGACGGTGAAACATGTTATTGCACGGTGGGGTGCATGGCAGGTTTGACATTTCTGGTTTCACCTCGGACTGCAGCCTTGCGTGAACCCAGGGGCATCACAAATCATTAGCAAAGATGTCACTTTTGATGAGACTTACATGATGAGGCCTCAGGTCCCTCAGCAGGTGAAGGAGGCCCAGACTAGCAGGGTATCACAAGAGGTGAAGGATGATTGACTCCACAAACTTTATTAGATAGTATTGTATCTATTAAGGCTCCTACAGAGGTGACACTAGGAGGAGATATGATAGAATGATAGGTGGAGCATACGGTGGATATTAGAACTCAAGAACATGGTCATGTTCAGGAGTCTATTGCAGCTAATAGACCAAGAAGAATCATTTGTTGGCCAGCTAGATATGATGATGTGATGATAGCATATGCTTTGTCAGTAGAGGTTATTAATAATTTGGTTCCTTCTACCTATAAGTAAGCAGAGTCAAGCTCTGATTCAATCAGGTGGAGGAAAGCTATAGTAAGGACCATGAATTTTCATACTAGTTAAAATAATTTTATAATATTTTAAAATATTTAATGATGACTTTAAAAGAGTATTTATATTTTTCTCAAATTTCTATAATTTTTGATGATTTAAAGTCTAAGTTTTATATTTATTTAAATGATTTAAATATTTATAAATTCATTTAGTGCAGTAAAATTTTTTGGAATTTATCCGTTGTGTTACTAATACTATTATATATCATTTTGAATAATACATGATATTATTATTATTACTACGTATATTATTGTGTAATATGTTATATTATTATTTCATATTATTTTGTACAATTTCTTGTATTATTACTACTGTTGCATATATTAATTGTATTAGCATAACTGGTATGTTTTACTATATATATAATTATTTGATAATTATTTGAATTTAATATAAGTAAATATATTTTTATTATTAATTATTCACATTTAATTGTATAATATGTGTATCTTTCGACTATTTCGTATTAACTGTTGTATTAGCACAACATGTACGTTTTTATTTGTAGATAAATATTCCATAATTATTTTGATTTTTAAATACCTATAATTATTTATTTAAATTATTTTTTATTTTAAATACCAAATCCTAACTAATATTATATATATAAATATATATATATATAACCCCGTACTCTCTCTCTCTGGTTCATCTCTTCCCCTCCGCCAGATCTCCTTCTCTCTCCCCTTCGAACTCCATTTCCTCACCCCTATCTCAAGCTTCAACGACCAAGCCCCACGCTCCCGCCTCATCACCCGCCAGACCACCGTCCTCATCCGGCCACCTGACCAGCACTGCCGGCACTCGAATCCTCCACCGCCTGCAGCCAAACCCATCCCCTACCTCGTGAACCCCGTAGCCTCCACCAGATCCACCACTCGATAACCTCCTCCATCTCCAGTTTTGACCACACGCCGCCCCTCACCCTCAGGCTATCACCAGCCGCCTCCCGAGAACCTCCGGCGACCTTCATCACCTCAGCCGCCCATCCTTCCAATGACAACCCGCGGCCGCTCCCACATCTCCTCCCTCAGCCGTACCACGCCCAAACCCAAGCAGCCCACTCCAACAACCCCCTCTCCCTGACCACCGCCATTAGCCAGCTATCTACCACCGCTACCTCCTTCAGCCCCCACCTAGTCGCTGCTATCCTCGCCTCATCGTCCACTTCGCCGATGACCCCTTCCTCTGACGGCAGCCCCGTAGCCATGCCGAGATCCCCACTCCCTTGAACCCATCGCTAACGACACCGAGCCATCTCCACCGCACCCAACACCGTCGAACTTCTTCTCCATTGCTCACTTGCTAACTCTGATAACCCTCGACCATCACTGACAGTGCATTCCAACTCCACAAATTAGCCCGACGAACCACCGCATGCATCGCCGAACAATGAATAGTAAGTAATGGTGATGTCACCTCGTCATCAGACCCCACGGTCACATAGGCAAGATCCCTTTTTCTTGGATTGGTCATTTCAAATTTTGGATATATTATGAATAAATTATATGCTTTGATTTTATTATGATTTGATTATGCTACCATATGAATATTACTATTATCTGCGTAGACTTGTGGATGATTAATATTAATAATGATATTATGAGAAATAAATTAAGAGAAATTATTTTAGAAAAGGAGTTGATTTTGAATAATTATTAAAATAGATAATTTAAAATAATTTATTTTGGAAAAATAGATTATTTTGAATTGTTAAACTATTTTGAGAAAAGATTATTTTGGAATAGTTATTATAATTTAAAGGAATTATATTTTGAAAAAGAATTATTTATTTTGGAATTAATTAATTTATGATTTTATGTTGGTAGTTGTAGACTGTGACATTTTACGGTAAAATAATCATAGTTTTTAATTTTAGTTTTTACCATAGTCATATTGGATATTATTTAGCTGTGGATAATTTTTATGAGTGGTTTTGAGATTCGGATAACAAGATATTGACGATACCGGACTTTATGCATGTTTTTATTGATTCATGATTACATTTCATATTTTGTGATTATTTTACTATATTTGACATGTCTGCTTTTATTATTCCTGGTTATGTTAAGAACCTTAGTACTTCATGACTTAGTGGCCTCGTGCATCATGAATAGACTTAGTGAAAAGTATGAGTGTGTTGACTGAGTTTAGGTGGTGAACCCGAGTTTCAATGAGGATTATGGTTGACTTAGAAAAACGAGAAGAGTTAGGATGGGGAAGTCTTTGTTCATGTGATCGGATGTGGCTGTTGATATATCTTCTAAGCTCGAGCCAGTGGTTAGTATCGCCACTTGGGTTTGTTTGTAGAGCTAAAGTAAAGTGTGTACATCACTTTAGTCAGTGGGAATTTGCTTTGCCACCTGAGTTTTGCTTGAGTTCAGACCAGGCAGAAAATGGTTTACGTGTAGTCCTCTGGCCACATGTGTAGTGGGATTAGATGCACGTAGGAGATTTGTGAATAGTTAGTTATTCGATAATATGAGCATTGACTCTGTGTGAGATGTGAACCAGTGACCTGTTGTAGGATGGCTAGTTATATGACCTCGTTTCTTGGCTAAGTATGAATTCCTGTGAGATGTAGGCCATTTGTATTTCCTTTTCATACATAGATCGGGACTAATATTTAATTATTTACAATTTGAGACATATGGCATATACATGAGGGTTTCCTTGTTTGGATTATTTCGCTCAACATACTATTTCTTTTATTGTAGATTTTTAAGTATTAATTCTATCTAGTTGTATGACCTTATTACTTAGATGATTGTTCGGATCGCTAGTTGCATAATCGACTTGTTACTTGATTGATTTTGTTGAATTTCTAGTTACACGTCCTTTTGTTATTTCTATTATCGTATCGTCTTCCACTTGGGTTTTCGTTCACTCTATTTGTTTTCTGGGGTCTTGCCGTGTGCCATGCACGTTGATATGCATCTGTTTTCTCTGATGTACGTCAGACTTAGAAGAAGAAGAGGTCCAGCTTGGAGACACGCCAAAGCTAGAGGTCTAGCTTGGAGACACGCCGAAGCTTAGTTATTCCTTTCAGTTTGTTTTTGTAGCACCTTTCATTCCCTCTTGATCAATGTATTTATATTTCTTTAGTATTCATTTGTTTAGTCATGTATAAGGGCATGTTTGACCCGAATATTATGTCTTAAATGATATTCATTTGTGATATGTATTATTTTATTCTGTGTTGCTCATTATATTCTCGCTATCTATGATCAGGACCTGTGCCTTTGCATTGTATTTTTTTAACGCTTAGCATATTAGGTTGAGGAGAAATATTTATTTTTATTTTTTCTCCTTAATCTAATATGTTGCGGGTTTGTTCAAGTTCTGATTCTGGGTATTTTGGAAAGCGAGGCGTGACAGGTTTTAGTGGTGGCCTATGTAGATCACGATCCCGAGTACTTACTAGTAAGAATATAATGGATAATTTAGACGCATATCATATTTCATCCGTGTAACTATTCTTGAGCCATTATCCTATTCTCTTGATAGATTTCGTTTTGTCCTTATCTTATCACTCTTTGACTCCGGGGCTTCCCACTATTCTTGTTTCGTCGCTTCGCTACTACACGCTCTATTTCTATATATCATCTTTTCTCATACCGGTCATTATTATATGTGTTATTATTTTTACGACTATATTTCTTTGGTTGACTTACATATCATTGATTGTATTGATTTTTGTATTATTTATTACATTATTTTATGTATCATACACAGTGTTATATTATGTGTTTTCACTAAAAATATACCATTACTTATATATTTTTAATTGTTCAAATCATGTTATTAAGTGTTTTGCATTGCCTTAGACTCCACATATACATCACGTAATGTATCTAATTTTCAGATTATTTTCTTGTGTTTAAATATATTTTCGCATATCTAAATTGTGTATGAGTGTGTTTCCTATCATATCATCTATTATTTAATTATATTTAGATTATTGTATATTGTTCGTATTTTGTGATATACTTTAATAAGTTCATGATTTTAATATTCTACATATGTACTATATTCTTATCATTTACATTTTTAGTATATAGTTTTTATCAGTAAGTTTTGTCTTGTTAGATTATTTTAGTATGTTCGCAATTGGTTTCGTTATTTCTAAGAACAATGTATTTATACTTTAATATTCAAGCGTTTATTCTTATTGTTAGGTTTGGGGTTTGAGTTACTATTTATATAGGTTTTTTGTAATATTATCTTGTATCATTGAATATTGTTCTTTTATAACTAATATAAAAGATTATTTTAAATAGCGTTTGTGGGTATGTATAGTATTTACTCATGGGTTGTTAATAGTACATATGTGTATTTGTTGTTGCTTCGTTTTTGATATGTATTGTTTTGTTATTGTGATAATATATATTGTATAGGCGTGTTATTTTTCAATATTTGTTTTATGGTATTTTTAGATTTTTACGACTTTTATTGTGTTATTAGTTGTTGTTCATTCTCTATTCATTATTTTTGTTTACTTGCGTTGTGATTTACTTTTTATTCTTTTATATTTATTATTTTCTTTTTCATTATAGTGTATTCACGTAGATTATTATATTTACGATGATATTTTTATTTATTTAAAGTCATTCATTATTTCTAGTATCAACTGTGTAACCATGTTTATCTAAAATATATCTGTGTTTTTATTATACGGAATTATGCATTTCTTATGTGTTTATTTGCTTATATACCTATTCTACCTTTTATAAATTTTTTTATATATTATACTTCTGTATCTAGTAGTATGTTTGTGAGTGTCAGTATTGTTAGTAAGTATTTATGTTTTAGTGTATTCTACGATTTTTGTATGTGTTAATTTATTTTGAGTTTCATATTGTCAATTTGTTTTTTACTTATTTGAATGTATTGAGTCCTTCAATTATGTTTTTCTTTGTCAGATTGGTATTTTTTATTATTTTGACTTGTGTTATTTTACATCATATTACTCTTCTGTTTCGTTTCTCT
The DNA here is from genome assembly GCA_022839385.1 of Asparagus kiusianus. Taxonomy (NCBI): domain Eukaryota; kingdom Viridiplantae; phylum Streptophyta; class Magnoliopsida; order Asparagales; family Asparagaceae; genus Asparagus; species Asparagus kiusianus. The sequence goes on from BQKN01023153.1 coordinate 9,416, forward strand.
TATTTTTGTATTTTTTCATAGATCATATTATATCAATATCGTTTTATTCTTATATTTTTCTTTGAATAAGTGTTGTTATTTTTTGATGTGAGTGTGTGATGTTATGGCTTTATAGTTTGTGTATAGGGTTATTAAAGGTTGTTACAATATGTGTGATTGTTTAGCTTTGATTTTTGTGTTCTTACATATTATATTACAGTTACATATTTAGTCGAAATATTTTGTAACTAGTGGGTTTTATATTTTATGCAGTGTATTCTAGCTTATGTTTTTCACGTTTCAATTTGTGTATTGCTATACTTATTGTGATTTAGTATTCATTATGTTTTGCTACAATTTTTGTTAGTAGTCATGTTATGTGTAGTTGTTTTACTTTGTGTTACATTTGTTTTATTAATCTTACGTAGTGTACATATTACTTATACATGTTTGCTGTATGCGTTACCACATAATTTTGATCATATTTTACCTTTCATGTATGTATTTTGTTATCATTATTGTTTGGTTATTTATCAAGTTATATATTTTTCTTGTATGTGTTTTTATGTTGTCTTTAATTTTATTAATTTATTAGTTTATTTGTGTTATTTGGGTTATATTGTTTATTAGTTAACATAGTTATTTTTTTATGTTCCATCAGTAGTTTCATAGTTTATTTAGGATGTAAAATGAGTGTTATAAGTTTATACAACTTAGTTACAGTTTTTGCACATTATAGATATTTTGTTGTATTTATTAGTTATTTTTCTTTTGTTAGGTTGTGTATATTTTACTTTAATATTGTATTTATTGTCTATTCATTAATTATTTTAATTACTATATTTATCGAGTTTCCATATACAAAAGTCTCTTCATTACTGTTTTAGTTAACTGTTCATGTCCATATTTGATTATTGTTTTGGATATTAATACATGACAGTTCATATGTTGTATTATGTTTATTCTTTATGTATATTGGGTTTATTGTTTTTGTATCATATTTGGTTATTCTAAAAGGTATAATGATATAATGGTTATTGGTATATTTTGATATTGTGTTCGTTGTGTAAATGTTATGAATATATATTTATATGATTGTTGCATATAATTTTATGTCTTTTATCTACGTCCATTATTGATATGCTTTTTACTTTCTATTATCAGCTATTATATGTATTATTTTGTTTTACAGATTACTAAATAATATCGTGCATATCTCATTTTAATTCCGAGGGCGGAATTTATTTTAAAGAGGGTAGAATGTAAGGACTTTGAATTTTAATACTAGTTAAAATAATTTTCTAGTATTTTAAAATATTTAATTATGATTTTTAAAAGAGTATTTATATTTTTCTCAAATTTCTATAATTTTCTATGATTTAAAGTCTAAGTTTTATATTTATTTAAATGATTTAAATATTTATAACTTCATTTAGTGAAGTAAATTTTTTTAGAATTTAGCCGTTGTGTTACCGATACTATTACATATCAATTTGAATAATACGTGGTATTATTAATATTATTACGCATATTTTCGTGTAATACGTTGTATTATTATTTCATATTATTTTGTACAATTTGTTATATTATTACTATTGTTACATATTATCAGTTGTATTAGCACAACTGGTACGTTTTACTGTGTATATAATTATCCCATAATTATTTGATTTTAAATATAAGTAAATATATTTTTATTGTTAATTTATTCTTGTTAAATTATATAATATGTGTATATTTCCACTATTTCGTATCAACTGTTGTATTAGAACGACATGTACGTTTTTATTTGTAGATAATTATTTCATAATTATTTTGATTTTTAAATACCCATAATTATTTATTTTAATTATTTTTCGTTTTAAATACCAAACCCTAACTAATTATATATATATAATTATGATTGTTGACTTAGAAACGAGAAGAGTTAGTATGGGGGAGTGATGGTTCATGTGATCGGATAAGACTGTTGATGTATCTTCCAGACTCACACTAGTGAATCGTTCGCATTGGGGTTAGTTTGTTGGGCCAAGTGAACCGTTTCGCACTTGGTTAGTGAAATCGTTTCGTCACCCGAGTTTTGATTGAGTTCGAACCAGGCCGAAATTGGATTGCGTGTAGTTCTCTCACCGAACCGTTTCGTAGGTCTGGATGCACGTAGGCGATTTGTGAACAGTCAGTTTCCAGTGATATGATTGTGACTTTATTTGACATGTGGACCAGTGAGTTTTAGAATGGCTAGTACTTTACCCAATTATTG
>BQKN01023158.1:0-23837 GCA_022839385.1 Asparagus kiusianus
AAATAAAATAAATCTGAGGCTATTATAGATTATGAGGATGAAGTCAGTGTACCTTCATCTTAAAGCAACCTAATTTTGGCCCAAGGCTCCCCCATATGCTAATACTGACAACTCAACAGAGGCGAGTTCAAACTATATCTTATCTCGGAGCACTATCTGTTGTCCTAAAGCTAAAGCAAGAATGGAGGCATAAAAGCATCCAAAGAGAAATCTATCAAGCAAGAAGGACTGGATAAAATAGTGAAGGATAGGACAAAAATAATTTAGACTGATGCTCTCCTTTTAGCATTGGAAGGAGGCAATCAAAAAAGACCCCTTTGAGTGCTTTTGTTCCGAACATACCAAGAATTAAACAACTGCCTTTTTAAAAAATTTAGAGTCCTAAACTGAGGCTAAGATAAGCCATGATATGATTAGCATTCTTTTGGATCTTAAATTGTGCTTTGTGTGGACACTCTCATCCATGCTTTTAGTAGTTGCTAAAGTCCTTGACCTTGTGGTACTTTGAGGGTTATAATCCACCCACAACACCTCCACCCCCCAAAAAAAAATCGACCAAAAAAAAAAAGATCATATTCAAACATATCCTTGCAAGTTGAACATTCTTTTCATGGACTGAAATCTCGACTCATATATTAGTATCTTTTTTTTAATTTGCATCAAATGAGTGGCCGACAGGATTTAAAGCTAGATTGCTCTAATTCCATGTCAAAACCCCTTTTAGCAAATGGAATTTTTTAACATATGCTAAGGATTGAGTATTATAGTTTTATACTCTAACAATAGTGATACTAACTGTCTATTATAAATATCAGTTAGTACAAAAAAATTTGAGATTATATTTCAATATAGCAAATCCTGATTGTCCTAACAAATGAATAAAATGAAAGTACAACCCTACATTGCACTAATTATTATGTTATTCATAAGGGACAGAGTTTTTTTTTTAATAATTAGCTGAATTGATTTTGTTGGCTTTGGATGTGTGAAGAGCGAAACCTGGATCGAAATCAATAAAGCTAAAAAAACTCGACATCAGTCGACCGACGGGCATGGATCAGTAGACCGACACCCAGATCAGTCAACCGACAAGAAGACCCGTCGACTGAAGAAACATCTACAATTGTTAAAAGTTTCTGCTCGGTCGACTAATGCTTATCAGTAAACCGAAAGAGCCCGTCAGTCGAAATGATTTACCAGTCTACTGAAGAACGTGCACAAGCAGTGCACTCGAAAAACCTATTCTCATCAGTCATGCGTTAGTCGACCGATGACGTTAAAAACAGAAAGACTGTTTCTGTTTGGATTCCTGTTTTGGGCTTGGTGTATATATAATCCTTCTTTGTTTTTAGGGTTAAGTAGTACACGAAAAGAGAGGGTTTTGAGAGGGTTTTATGAACACTTTGTGGGAGAATTCTCAGAGAGAAAGAGGCCGTTTGCAGGCATTGTAATCTTCTTCAATCATAAATGAATTTTTTGGTGTGGCTCCGGAGGACATAGGCAAGTTTGTCGAACCTCGTTAAATCTGGTGTTCTCACTTTCTTATTGTTTTTCTTGCAAGTTTTGTTATTTGTCGTGATTTTCTTGCTTGCTATACTTTAGACACAAGATCTGAATGGGCACGGTTTATCGTTGTTTTAACCCCAACAACTAGTATTTGAGCTTTGTTCAGAAAGTGTGATAGCTATGGCAGAAGAAAGCAAATAGAAGATTGATTAGTTTGAAGGATCATACTTCACCTACTGGAAGTCGCAGATGGAGGATTATATGCACCGGAAGGATCTTTACCATCGTTGATGTGCAAAGCTAAGGGAAAAAAGAAGGAATCAGATGAGGACTGGAAAATACTGGATCAGAAGGCTCTAGGGAAGATTTGGTTGTCGCTCATCAAATCAGTCATCCACAACATATTGAAGGAGAATACGACGGTGGGGTTTATGGAAGCGCTCGCGAAGATGTACGAGCAACCATCACCCGCAAACAAGGTGCATCTTGTTGTTTTGGTGAAAAGTTGGTTCTTTCATTAACAGACTCATCACAACTTTAGTCGTTACAATGATCTCAACAAATAAAAATAAAAATTATAACTTTCTGAAAACACACACAACGGACGTTTATCACCCGCTGTTTGCGTTGGATCTTGACCTATGTCGGGGTTTATCCATGGACCACCGACTGATCAGATCCAATATAAAGATTTTATTACCTCACAAAAAAGATAAGAAACTAAAGTAACTATCTCAGCAAAACGAGATAATCACTCTTCTCGAGAATCACAGCTAGGTACGATCTCAAGGAAATGGATGAACAGATGCAGATCTCTCGAACTCTTCCTCTTTATGCTGAATAGCTCACCGAGATCTCTTTCTCCTCTCTAAAATTCATGCTCCTCACTCTTCAGTTCGACATGGCTTCACCGACGCTTGAGAATTCTGGATCCGTGTAAATGAAAGCCATAGGGCCATATTTATAGGTTTCAGAAGCTCAGTTTTCGGATAACAACAAATGATTTGATCTTATCCTCAATTATAACCACTTAACCACGTTCAGAGATATCTCCAAATCAGTTGGAGAGGCTTTGGATCAGAAAAAAGTAGTTAACATCGAAGAAATGGGCGTGAAATAGTATTTTTGGGGCCGGGGCAGTCTCGGCCATGCCGGGATAGTCTCAGCTTGGCCGAGACTGTCTCGGCCCTGGCCGAGACACAAAAGTTTCTTGGCCTTGACTAAGACGTCGTTTTCCCCTTTTTGACTATTTTTGTCGTAACTTTCCGATTCGGTTTCGGAACGACGTGATTCGAAGTGCGTCAGAAAGCTACAGAAAAAATCTACAATCTTCCATGGGTAAAACATATGTGGACTGGATGAGACACGAAGGGTGCCTCATATTTCATGAGTTAAACGTAATTTACGATTGGATCGATACTTTTCTATTCTGTCGTCCTGTTGATTCGTACGTTTCGTCGACTCATTTCATTTGCTTGTCGATGTCAGATAATCCTCTTCGACTCGAATAATATCATTTATCATCTTCTCTTCATCTGGAACTGTGTGCGGGAAGCCATAGGCAATTTTTGATGTCTACACTCATCAAGAGACTCTTCAACCTCAAGATGGTAGAAGGATGCTCCTTCATGATGTATCTCAGCGAGTTCAACATGATCATTGATTAACTTACCTCCGTCGACATCATGTTTGATAACGAAGGGCAGACCCTATTGATTCTATCACAGTTGCCAGATAGCTGGGCAGGTTGCATGACCGCATTTATTAACTCGACAGGAAAGGAGAAGTTAAACCTGAGCGAGGTTGTTAGTATGATTCTATACAAGAAGGTTAGAAGAAAATTATCCGAATCAGAAGGTTCAGGTTCAGCCCTAAATCTCAAAAAGAGAGGTCGAAGCTAGAAGAAGGGTAACCAGAATAGAAATCAGTCGAAGTCAAAGAAGAAGATGTCAAACTCGAAGGCTAGACCTATCAAAGGGATGCGAATGAGCAGGAGGCTTATATCGTGTAAGATGCCTTGATCCTTGCTATGGATAGCGATTCTGATTCATTGGTTATTGATTCGGGGGTCTCATTCCACGCCACTGCTAATAGGAAGCTTCTTCAGAACTATGTAGTAGGGGCCTTTGGGAAAGAGTAATTGGGGGATAATAAGCCTTGTAGTATTGTTGAAAGAGACGATGTGCAGATTCAGATAAAGGGCTCTAAGTGGAATCTAAAGAATGTCAGACGCGTACCGAAGCTGAAGAGGAATCTTATTTCGGTGGGCCATCTTGGAGCGAAAGGCTATGTTTTAAAATTCACCAGAGTTCGTGGAAGATCAATGGTACTATGGTGGTTGCCCGAGGTAACAAAACAGGAATTCTCTACCTTACTTCACATGCGAGTGACATCCTCGCAATTGTAGCTGGTAATGAGAATGTAGATTTGTGGCACAATAGGCTGGGACATATAAGTGAGAAGGGTATGAAGATTCTACACTCACAGGAAAAGGTAACCAGTATCAATTCAGTTAAAGTTGGTGTTTGCGAGGATTGCATCTATAGAAAGCAGAAGAGGGTCAACTTTCAGAAGAGTAGAAGACCACCTAAAGCTAAGAAGCTAGAGTTTGTCCAAACAGATATTTGGAGCCTAGCTAGCGTATCTTCTCTTGGCAGTTTGGTGTACTATGTCACCTTTATTGACGATCACTCGAGGAAGGTATGTGTATACTTCATGAAACACAAGTCAGAGGTGTTCGGGATCTTTAAGAAGTGAAAAGTCATGATAAAGAACGAGACATATCTGAAAGTAAAGTGTCTGAGATCAGAAAATGATGGAGAATACGAGCTGGAGGAGTTCAAGAAGTTCTATGACCTGAACATGATATGTTTAGAGAGGACTACTCCAGGGACACCACAACAGAATGGTGTTGCAGAGAGGATGAATAGGACGTTGACAGAGCGTGCGAAGAGCATGTGTTTACATGTAGGTCTACTTAAGATGTTTTGGGCGGACATGGTGCATACGACAACTTATTTGATTAATTATGGACCGTCAGTTCTATTGAATTTTGGGATTCTAGAAGAGGTTTGGAGTGGAAAGAAGATTAATCTCTTACATTTACGAGTAGTTGGTTGCGTGGCATATATTCATCTCAATGACCATGTCAGGGACAAGCTAGAAGCTAAGTCACAGAAGTGTACATTCATTGGATACGACATTAATGAGTTTGGATATGGTCTTTGGGATGAGAAGAACAGGAAAATTATCAGGAGCAGAGATGTGATATTCAATAAAGAGATGATGTACAAGGACAAGGACAATGTTAAGGATAGCCAAGCAGTGGGAGCAGCACTAAGGGTGCAGGTGGATCCGAGTACATGGATTTGGAGGAACTTCCAAATGGGAGAGACAATGTCAGTTCTGACTAAAGAACGAAGGAGATTCCATGTGCAGAGACTACTACTCAGGGTGTGGAGCTTAGGAGGTAATTCAGGATACCCAAACCGAACCCCAGTTATTTTTCATCACTTGATTACTTACTTCTGACAGATAGTGAAAAACCGGAGTGTTATGATGAGGCTATGTAAGTTAGTGAATCTCAACAGTGAGAGCAGGCGATGCAAGAAGAGATGGATTCTCTCCACTCGAACAAGACATGTGAGTTAGCCCAGCTACCTGTACAGAAGAAGCTTTACATAACAAGTGGGTCTACCGAGTTAAGCAAGAGAGTGATGGAAGCAAAAAATACAAGGCCAGATTAGTTGTGCAATGCTTTCAACAGCAGGAAGGAGTGGATTATACAAAGATATTTTCCCCCATTGTGAAGCTTACAACCATCAGAGTGGTATTGAGCTTAGTAGCTGCTGAAAATCAATACCTTGAGCAGTTAGATGTCTTCATGGTGACTTGGATGAAAAAAATCTACATGAAGCAATATGTTGGCTTTATAAAAGAAAAAAGAAAGAGATGGTGTGTTGGCTCAAGGAGAGCTTGTACGGTTTGAAAAATGCTCCGAGATAGAGGTACAAGAAGTTCAATAACTTCATACAAAGTAATGGCTATGGAAGATGTAATTTAGATTATTTTTGCTACTTCAAGAGGTTCGAGTCCAGCTATATCATGTTATTATTGTATGTTGATGATATGCTAGTTGTAGGACCATGTTTAGAGGAGATAAACAAATTAAAGAAGCAGTTGGCGAAGGAGTTTGCTATGAAGGATCTGGGTGTAACGAAGCAAATTCTTAGGATACGAATCACTCGAGATGAAGCTGAAGGGACGTTAAGGTTGAGTCAGGCTGAATACATCAAGAATGTACTTTAGTGATTTAACATGGAGAATGCTAAGCCTGTTGGCACACCCTTTGGAAGTCAATTCAGGTTATCTGAGGCGCAATCACCCAAGACAAATGCAGAGAAGGAACATGAGCAGAGTGTTATGTTCATCAGCTATTGGTAGATCTATGTACATGATGGTTTGCATGAGACCAGATATCGTCCATACAATGGGAGTTATTAGCAGGTTTGCAAGCAATCCAAGGAAGCAGCATTGAGAGACAGTAAAGTGGATATTACAATACTTGAGAGGGACTACAGATATGCTACTATATTTTAGGAGAAAGAAATTAGTACTACGGGGATACGTGGATGCAGATTTTACCGGTGATCATGATACGAGGCGAAGTACCACAGGGTATGTTTACGCTTTAACGTCGACAACAGTGAGTTGGGTCTCACGTCTACAGAAGATAGTAACGTTGTTAACAACTGAGGCAGTGTATGTCAAAGTGACTGAAGCCAGTACTGAGATGATTTGGTTGGCCGGGTGCCTGGAAGAGTTAGGTTTGAGGCGAGGGAACGACGTCCTTTATTGTGATAGCCAGAGTGCTATACACCTTGCCAAGAATAGTATATCATGTCAGAATGAAGCACATCGATGTACGTTACCACTTTATACGCTCGCTGATAGAGGACAGGAAGTTACAATTAGAGAAGATTTTAGGGAGCCAAAATTCTACAGATATGTTGACAAAACTAGTAACCATCATGAAACTGGAGTTGTACATAACTTCAGTTGGCCTTCACACATAGGAGATAAAGGCAGAGCCACACCAAGAGGATAGGCTGGATTGCCGAGATGATATTCATTGAAGAACAAATTTTTCTGGGAGGAGAAGATGCTTGTGAAGATGGCGGAAGTTCAGTAGAGCTCGTTGATGGTGGTTTCCTCTCCAAGTGGGAGATTGTTGGTTTTGCATGTGTGAAGACCAAAACCTAGATCAACAAAGCTAGAAAACTCAGCATCAGTCGACCAATGGGCATGGATCAATCGACCGACACCCAGATCAGTCGACCGACGCAAAGACTGTGACGCCCTATGGTTCACACAAGGCTGCAGTCCCAGGTGAAACCCGAATTGTCAAACCTGCCAAGCACCAACCACCATGCTATGATAAGTTTCACCATCACAATCACTATCTCTCTAGTAAAAACAATAAATAGGTGAAGGTACAGACAGGTAAAAATAGAAATAGGGCAACACTGGATATACACAGAAGAAGCATAAGAAAAATCAATAATGAGCCCAACTGGAATAAAATAGACATATCTCTGAGTCTGAACTGAATCTCAAATACAATGAGTCAAATAAACAAAGTCTCACAATAGCTCTCACTCTATGAAACAAAATACCACTCTAGATTCTGAGATTTATCAACAACATGTGGAGTTCTGCAATAACTACAAAATATGATAAGTAACTAAATGGACAACTAATAAGTCCCATCAACCTGCGACTCTCCGTGCGCCAGACTCGCTGCCTGAAAGGGGGGAAAACAACGAGCGTCAAAGCGCTAGCGAGATCATCACTACCTCTCCCCAGGGGAAGGGGTAGGAGTATATAAGAAAATAGAGCCAGTACATACATATATCAAATCATTCATATAACTCTCTATGAATGAATAACAAATAATCAATGATAAATACTCCAATCTCTAACATAAAGAATAATCATCTCATCTCGAACTACGTTCGAGTGACCTGCTCTATAATAAGAGGATATTAACAATTGCTAAAACAAATATATTTGCCGTTCATAACGGGTGTGTAGGCATCGAAAATTGCCAATAGGTCCCCGCACACAGCTCGGTGTTAACGATCGACGATTGAACGTCACTACCCGGTTCACAAGAGTTCAAATGACGTCGGTGAGCGATTGAAGCCAACCGACGGACTACGTGAGCCGACAGAATGTTAGAATCAAGGGGATATGGATTAACCAAAAACCCCGTGATCACCGCAATTGGGCCAACGCCCGCCATGTCCCGATCACCACACTGATAATCCAACTGATGGGATCTACAGAACTCCTTGACGGGCTTCCAACACAACCGGAATCAGTCAAATCCAAGTCCGGATAAAGGCACTACAGTGAAGAACACCGCGGAGCGTCTCGGATGACACGAAACACCCCGGGGGTGTCTCAGAAAATCCGAGACACCCCAGGGGTGTCTCGGAAATTCCGAGACACCCCTAGGGTGTCTCGTATTTTCCGAGACACCCAGGGGTGTCCTCTCCCCTTTTGAGCACCCCTACCCCCCTTGGTTTCCTATAAATAGGCCCCTAGGGCCTCCATTCTCTTGGCCTTGGTTTTGGGAGAGAAATTTCTGGTCTTGGGATTATCCTCGAGATCTGAAATTTCAAAGAGGAGCGGCGAAGCCCTGCCGGAGCGAGGAGTCTGATTTTTAAAGCAGCGAAGCTCTGCCGGAACAAGGAGTAAGGAGTTCTTCATCAGTCCCCTTCATTCACCCCTTCTTTTCCTTAGTGTTGCTCTTTAGCGGTGACACTAAGAAGAGCTATTATCTCGTTTTAGCCGAGGTATACGTTTATAACTTCTAGATCTCACGCGGATCGACGAAGTTCTGTTTCTAAATCCCACGCGGATAGACAAAACTCTGCCGGATTTTACCGGGAAGGATCTGAAGAGTCGGCGGTCCACGGATATCGACATCCCCGTCACAGGCCAACAACCCACGCAAGCGAGACCGCACCAAAACGGGATCTCGTGTTTCTTTTCTGAAAAGCTGTAATCCTTTTGTTTTCATTTAAACTCTGTTGTAACGATTGAAGTTGTAACAGATCTCAAAAAGAGAAAAGCAATGAAAACAGCAACTTTTCACGAAAACAAGCTGGCGACCACAGTGGGAGCCGCCGACCTCGCTGCCGAGATCGGAGTGACGCAACCGGCCTTCAAGATCCGGGTGAATGAAGAGATCGAATACGAGTTCGATCAGAAGAAATTCGAAGAATACCTCTCCTCCTCCTCCTCCAGATCCGCCTCTCCGCAACGGCATAGGAAGAACTCATCTCCCAAAAGGGCTCGCGGGATCTCCAACTCCTCAATCCGAGACTCCGCCATCGCTGCCACTACGCCCGTACCACGCAACGGCCCCGCGTCGATCAGCGTGGTTAAGGCTGTAGACCAGGCCCTCACAACCGCCACAAAGGCGATAGGTGATGCTGCTCCAACTCCCTCAAAGAGAGCGCTCCAAAGGCGTCGTCAACGCCTCGCTCAACAACTCGCCAAGGCCAGGGAGTCAAAAGATGGAGTGCGTTATGCAGAGGATCTGAAGTCGAGGCAGCAGCAAGAGTAACGGCAGGTAATCAACTTCCCCTCCAAATCAGGAGCGAGTGAGTGGATCCGCGTCAAGAGGAACCGCTCCACGCTCGAGGAGCGAATCAAGAAGCGCCGTGCTCTACTTGCACACGCCCGGATCCTCTTAAAGAAGGCGGAAGAGATGCAGCAAGAAACGGCGGTCAAAACGCCGTCCACAAGCAGATTGGTGTGGGTTCCCAAAGCAAAACCAGCACCTCCAGCCAAGAAGGGTGAGGCCATCACCCGGAGTTCAGCCAACTCAGAGCCTGTTCCTCCTGTACCGGCACCCTCAACGGAGCCAGGTAAACAAGGGGATCATTCAAGATCCCAGGTTCCTTTGTCGGGTCGCCTCGGTCCCTTACCGGAGAACCAAGGTAGAATACCCGTCAAAGAACGGCTGGGACCATTGAAAGGTCCCCAAATTAAAAATCAGCCCGGGGGTCGAGTTAATCCCCCCAAGAAAATTGACAAAGGGAAAGCCCCTATCATCGACCGCAGTGGGTTGCGAGTCGAAACAAAAGAGCCCGTTCAGTTTATACGCTCACAAAAGCGTAAAATTGAACGGGCCACTCTTGAAAAATCCAACAAACCATTTCATCCCCGAAGGGAGATACACTCATCTGAAGATGAGAGTGTTATGATGGGGGACACATATCAACACTCTGTAGGTTGCTCCAGCTACAAAGCTGATGAGTTGTACTACAGAGCTGGGGGTATGGAAAAGCCCCGAAAAAGATGTGTGCAAGATAGGGATCCCCACTGCCCGTGTGCCAACATCATCAAGGCGGTGCTGTCCGAGTGTTGTTGTGACAGTCCCCCAAGAAGAATCTCGGTGTTCGAGAGACTCTCTAAGCCGAAGTGTTTCCACAAGAAGAAATTGCTCCGCCAAGGAGATGAATATCCAAGAGTGTCGGTTAACATGACCGGCAGGGGAAATTCAACACAACCCTTCAGCATAGAACAGCTTGCCGAGATATCCCGGTGCATGACACGGTTGCGGCCCAGAACCAGCGGCCAAAAGAACTACCAAAGGGTACCAATTGGGCTCTCCTTAGAAGAAGAAGAGTCAGAGGCTGATTCGGACTCCTGCTCGGCGGTGGCATCCGATGACACGACCTCGAGTGCAGGCCAACCTTACGAATCGCTCATGATCAGTGCTGAACAAGTGTCTAAGATACTTGAAGAGGCCCTGTCTAAGCAGAAGGAAAGCTTCAAATTTGAAATGGAGATGACCCTGCAGCGGATGAGGGAGATGCACGATCAACAAATCGCGGCGCTGACGGTTCACCAAGGAGAGCCCGGTCGTCGCAATACTCCAAATCAAGAAGAGAATGAACGGGAGGCGGATAATATCAATATCCCTCCTGTCAACACCGACAATAGGGGTGGTCCCGCAGAAGATAATGCAAAAGAGGACCACGTCACCTCTCCCAGAAGCCACTCAAAGGCCGAGACGAGCGATGACAAGAAGATGAAAGACCTGGAGAGCAAAATCAATGCATTGATGAACGCTCAAGAGGTAAAGAGATCCGGTATACCTTGTCCCTACCCAAGGGAGTGGGAATCGATCCCATACCCGGCAAAGTTTAATCTAATTAACTTTACGCCGTTTGATGGGAAGGGTTCCCCTACCCAACACTTAATCTATTTCAAGTCTCATTTAGGAATTATTTCCGGAAATGAGCCCCTCATGGTGCGGTCATTCGTCGGCACTCTTCGCGGAGCTGCCTTCGATTGGTATCGCCGTCTCAAGCCCGGGAGCATCAACGGCTGGGATGACATGGAGGACATGTTTCTAACTAATTTCTTTGATGATGACACCGAGGTTTCAATCGGCACGCTGTTCGATGAAAAGCAAAAGAATGGTGAGACGGTCGAAACCTTCGTAAAGAGGTTCCGGAACAAAGCAATGAATTGCAGGGATCCGGTCAGCGAGGACTTCATCCTCGAAACTTGTCACAACAACTTGACGCTCGACATCCTGGAAGCCATGGGAATGGCGCCACCAAAGACCTGGAAGGACCTGAAGGTGCGGGGAGAGCGAGCTGAACGATTCCTCAAGAGGAAGAAGGCGGAGAGAGGGCAAATACCCAATAATGCCCCGCAACCAAATTTTACCCCCAAGGGTAAAGGGAAGGCGCATGCAAATGCTGTGAATGCAAATCAAGTATTTGAAGTGCAAGCACAGCCGCAACAGCCGCAACAGCAGCAGCAGAGGGCGCCTCAACAACCCAGGTGGCAGCAACAGTCCCAGAAGCAAAAGGTTGGGGAGTCGAGGTTCCCAAAGGTCTACTCGTTCAAAGAGGATGAAATCCCGGGTATTTTCAAATACCTCGTGGAGAACAACAAGATCAAACTGCCGCCGATTCAGGATCAAGAAGATGCCAAGAAGGTCAACGATCCGAAATACTGTGCATTCCACCGAGCGGTGCACCATCCTACCAAGGTATGCTACGCTCTCAAGGATAAGATTCAGGCCCTAATCGATGTTGGGGTTATTACTATGAAGCAGCCCAAGGAGAAGAAGGTGGGCGCAAACACCGTATCCATTAGCTTTGGATCTGTTCCCTCGAGTTGGTTCCAACACGAGTCGGTGATCAAAGCGGCGGTGAAGACGGTGAATGATGATCCGCACCAACAGCGTCAGAAAGGGCTTGTGCCACACACAGCCCCAAATGGCGAGATCTTGTGGGTTCATCCGGACTTGATCACAGATGAACAGTGGGCCACGACCTCTTCCACAAAGAACAAGAAGAAGTCGAAGAGGAAGGGCAAATCCTGTTACGGGGCCTCTGCTATACCGGGGGTGGATGACGACAAAATTTCGACGTTCCCGCTCTCTGAAGACGAGCAAGAAGCTTTCGCAACCCGAAGTGGGAACGAGTATCATTTCAAGTATCCGGATGCTACCGAGCAGTTGGGTACCAAAACCCCACCTTCTAAGACGCTGTCAGAACTGGGGATTTCAGCAATTCCCCCAACACCTGCGGTGGCTACGGAGAGAATCCCGCAGAAGGATAAAGGAAAAGAGCCTGTACGTCAAGAAGCTCAGAACCCGAGGCAGTCTCGATTCAATCATCCAATTGGACGAGACAAACCAGGGAATGCAAGCTCTCCGCCTCATTTTGACATCATGGCGCAATTGGCCAACATCCCGGCCCGGATAACTCTATATGAGTTGCTGCGGTTGTCAAAAGATATGAGGAAAGCCTTACAAGAAGCTTTGAGTGATTCGGAAGCCTTCTTGACTCGAATCAAACCATCTCCTGAAGAGCCGGAGTCCTCAGCTCAACAATGCAATTTGACGGCTCATCACTTTCCCTGCATCTCTTTCACCAAAGAAGACATGCAGACAAAGAATTCAAAGCATGATAGGCCGTTGTACTTCACCGGCCACATTGGCTCCAGCGTTGTCAACCGGATCCAAGTCGATCCGGGTTCCGCTGTTAGCATCATGCCGTTCCGATTGATGCATCATCTCGGAATCCCGACTAGCAAATTAGCGTCCACTGGCACGATGATTTACGGATTCAACACCAGCGGGTCCAAACCCTTGGGGAAGATCCGAATCAAATGCCAGATTGGGGATTTGAAGTCGGAAGTAACATGCTATATGATTGACGCGGAAACTTCCTATAACTTACTGTTGGGTCGACCTTGGATCCACGGTAACCTTATAGTCCCGTCAACTCTACATCAGTGCTTTAAATATGTGGGCACAGATAATGAAGTCAAGACGGTGGTCGCGGATAAGCAACCGTTCAAGGGATTGGAGAATTATTTCACCGATTCCCTTTTATACGGCGCTGAATCCGATACTGAACCATCGGCCCAAGGAACGGACAACGGTGATGAAGCTGATACCGAACCAGGGTTTGATTATGATGGCGGTTTTGTTTTAAACGACATTGTACCCATTGTAATCAATCTTGACGATGATGAATCATCGGAAGATAGTTGTAATTGGCAACTTGCCGAAGAACTATCAATAAATGATGATTTAGAGTACTCGACGGGCCTCGATGATATCACTAACGAACTCTATGCTAACCCTGATCTGTATATGCCTCTTCAATCATTTTGTTTAACGAAGAAGCAGGTACACGACCCTTGCGGAACAACGCTCATCATCCCCGCAGGGATTGGGGGTGGAAAAGAGGTCGTCTACGGCAAAGGAAGAGCATCTCCGATACCCGACCACTTCATGGAAGAGGAAGACGACAATGATAAGCCGGCCCGTCATCTATCCAGATACGATGCGAAAGCGCGCAACATGATGGAAAGGCACGTGTATGACTTCAAGATCGGAGAGGGTCTTTTCTTTGGTCGAGGTCCACGGGTTCCACCCCGGATGGCCTATGTACCGAAGGGAAAACCCGATGATTATTATCGCCACAAAAGAGGTCTAGGCTATGTCTCATCAGATGATGAGTGTGGCTGGCAAATCATCGACCAAATTACTAACAAGACTAGGAAGGGATATTCTTCCGACTCTTCGGGTTGGGATTCCGACGCTAGTCTTGGTGAAATGTTCAAAAGGCTAATGTCGAACATGACCACGGTTGATCCTTCAACAACAGAAGAAGATGATGAGATGCCGACATGGGAAGACCCATGGGTTCATCACTTAAGCATGCAGTACGGTGATAGGTTTGAGCAAAGAGAGCCTCCTACCGAAGACCAAGTCGTCCAGGTGAATATGGGAAGCGAGGAAAATCCAAAGCCGATATTTATTAGCGACAGCCTCCTACCTGAGGAGAAGGAGGAGTTGATTTCTCTTATCCGAGAGTATATCGACGTATTCGCCTGGAATTATGAAGACATGCCAGGTCTCGATCCAAACGTAGCAGTGCATCGTCTCAACATTAAGCCGGATGTCAAACCAGTCAAACAACAGCAAAGACGGTTTCGTCCGCAAATAATGGAGGCGATCGAAGCTGAAGTCAAAAAGCTTGTCGACTCAGGATTCATTCGGGAAGAACAACATCCAGAGTGGCTTGCCAATATTGTCCCGGTCCTTAAGAAGAATGGGAAGATCAGGATATGCATCGACTTTAGGGACCTCAATACTGCTTGCCCAAAAGATGATTTTCCTCTCCCCATCACGTATGTTATCATCGACAACACGTGCGGGTTTGAGAGGATGTCTTTCATGGATGGTTTCTCTGGTTACAACCAGATAAAGATGCATCCAGATGATGGGAAGCACATTGCATTCAGAACGCCTCTCGGTGTCTTCTGCTACACAGTCATGCCCTTCGGCTTGAAGAATGCAGGTGCTACATATCAGCGAGCCATGTCGAAGATCTTTTAGGAGCATCTCCGAAAGACGGTCGAGTGCTACGTGGACGATTTGGTTGTGAAAAGTCGAGATAAAAATGATCACATCAAAGACTTAAAGACCATGTTCGACTTGATGCGGGCCCATCAGTTGAAGATGAACCCCACCAAGTCTTTCCTCGGAATGGCTAGTGGTAAATTCCTGGGGTTCATCGTCACCACCAAAGGTATTCACATTGATCCGGATAAAGTGAAGGCGATCAATGAATTGCAACCTCCGAGGAACCTCAAAGAGCTCAGAGGACTGCAAGGGCGATTGGCTTATATCCGTCGGTTTATCTCGAACCTCTCGGGGAAGTGCCAACCATTCTCCAGGCTCACAAAGAAGGGCGTGTCATTCGTATGGGACGATGCTTGTCAAAAGGCGTTCGAGAGTATCAAAGAATATCTCTCAAAACCTCCCGTACTCGTTGCACCGAAATCGGGCAAACCGTTCTTGATTTATGTCAAGGTGACGAGCCACTCATTAAGTGCATTGCTTGCACAAGATGACGATAACGGTCACGAGCAAGCAGTATATTACTTAAGCCGAACCATGGTAGGCGCTGAATCTCGATATCCTATGATTGAGAGAGAATGCCTGGCTCTAGTGTTCGCCATCCAAAAGATGCGGCATTACTTGGTCGGACAGACCATATATGTCATCTCCAAAGTTAACCCGGTCCGAGTGTTCATGACTCAACCGGCTTCCATGAGCTGGCGGTTAGCGAAGTGGGCTTTACTCTTGTCCCAATACGATCTGCACTTTAAACAGCAGAAGTCAGTAAAAGGGCAAGCTATCTGTGATCTCTTGGCAGCTAATCCAACTACGGACGCCGCCGAGATATACGACGACTTACCTGATGAAACCCACGAAGTCAACGCAACTTCGCACCAACAAGTGTGGCGTTTGTACTTCGACGGTGCTTCACGGGCAGCTAATGTCACAAGTGCTCCTGGATGTTCTAAGGTCTCCTCCGGAGTTGGGGTGGTCTTAGTTTCCCCGGGAAAACATGTGATGCCTCGAGCCTACTCATTAACTGAGCCGTGCTCGAATAACGTGGCAGAGTATAATGCGCTGATTATAGGACTCAACTTCGCCAAGGAGCTGGGGGTTGAGTATCTCGAAGCCTTCGGTGATTCTCAACTGATAGTTAAACAAGTCCAAGGGGAGTATGAAGTCCGAAGTCAGGATTTACTACCATACCACAAGATGGCGGTGGAGCTAGCGGAATCATTTGAAGGATTCTTCATCGAACACGTTCCGCGGCTGCAGAACACCTACGCAGATGCGTTAGCAGCTTTAGCCGTATCTCTGGCACAGCCACCCGGGACAGAGCAATTTGTTACGGTAAGAACTCACCAACTCTTAGTGCCACTTTATGATGAAAATGGTAGGGAGGAAGAGGTCCAAGAGGTGCACACAACTCAGGCTGAGTTCGAACCTCGAGATTGGCGTTTCCCCATCATCGACTACGTCCTACATGGAATCTTGCCAGAAGACGTGAAGGAAAGAGAGTCAATCAGGCGAAGAGCTCCAAGATTCTACTATAATACAGAGAATCGAACGCTATACCGCAGGGGGTATGATGGCATGCTGCTGCGTTGCTTATCGACCAAAGAAACCGAAGAAGTGCTTAAGGAGGCACATGAAGGAGAGTGCGGTGCGCACCAACCTGGCCCCAAGCTTTATGATCGCATCAGGAGAATGGGATACTTTTGGCCCTTCATGATGCATGAGGCAATCGTGTACGCCCGGAAGTGTCACGCATGTCAAGTGCATGCGAATTATATGCACCAACCTCCGGAACATCTACATCCTTCGGTTACATCATGGCCGTTCGAGACTTGGGGAATGGACATTGTTGGTCCTATAAACCCTCCGTCAGTCAAAGGTGACCGGTTCATCCTGACAATCACCGATTACTTCTCCAAATGGGCTGAAGCAGTTCCACTCAGAGAAGTTAAGACGAGCAACGTCATTGCATTCATCAAGCACCATATCATCTACAGGCATGGTGTTCCAAGACGAATCATACATGACAACGGTCCTCAATTTATCAGCAACGCCTTCATAAG
Organism: Asparagus kiusianus; assembly: GCA_022839385.1. Classification (NCBI taxonomy): domain Eukaryota; kingdom Viridiplantae; phylum Streptophyta; class Magnoliopsida; order Asparagales; family Asparagaceae; genus Asparagus; species Asparagus kiusianus. Next base: position 16,543 of record BQKN01023158.1, read on the forward strand.
GTTCTGCGAAAAGTTCAAAATTCAGGACATCTCGTCAACAGCTTATAATCCCACAGCAAACGGGTTAGCTGAAGCCTTCAACAAGACTATCATAAAGCTCTTGTCAAAGCTTGTGAAAAATAACAAGCGAGATTGGGATGATAAGCTCGGTGCAGCTCTATGGGCTTATCGTACCACGGTGCGTACACCGACTGGCGCAACCCCGTATTCATTGGTATACGGATGTGAAGCCGTTCTCCCTTTGGAAATCCAAATTCCGTCTCTTCGGATCGCTCTTGCAACCCAGATGACGACCGAGGAACAACATCAAAAACGCCTCGAAGAACTCGAGATGCTCGATGAAAAGCGCCTGGAAGCTCAACAGCACATTGAGTTTTACCAAGCCAGGATTTCTCGAGCCTTCGACAAAAAAGTTCGACAAAGGAGTTTTAAGGAAGGGGATTTGGTCTTGACTTAAAGACGTCCTATGATCCTTAACTCCAAGAAGAAAGGCAAATTTGAACCTAAATGGGAAGGACCGTTCGTAGTGGAAACAGTCTACTCGAACGGCGCCTATCGTCTAGTCACCAAAGATGGTGACCGGCTCATGATGCCAATAAATGGCAAATTTCTGAAGAGATACTATCCTTAGTATCCTCAGAAGAATTGAGGTACCGGGAAGTTCCCGGAAGAATACCACATCGGGGTATTCTTAGGGATAACCCGGTCGCTGATAAACAAGAAACCAATGTTCGAATTCCGAATATTCATGTTTGTCAGAATCTAACTCTCACAAGCACTCTTTTGCTGAGATGAGATCTAATCATTCAATGGATTAATCTTTCCTCACAAAACTTTCCGTGATGTTTGACTACCCATAGTCTCCACCACACAATTCCCACTTGGTCAAACCTTACTACAGTTAGGACCAAAGCCAAATTCCCCTCTCGATTCGTCCGAAGAACGAGAGGTCCACAAATCGATCGATCAAACCCTTCTACGGTTAGGATCGTTCTCAAATTTCCCACTTGATCAAACCTTACTACAGTTAGGACCACAACCAAAATCCCCTCTCGATTCCTCCAACGAACGAGAGGTCCACTTTCAAACTCGGTAACCAAACCTTACGACAGTTAGGGTTATCCGAATCTTGTCGATTCTCGGAGTGGAGATCCCACTCCTAGTTTTACCTGTCGGATTCTGGGAGTGGAGATCCCACCCCGAGTTTCCTTTCCTGCTGAAGATAGAATATAAAATTCTTCCTCTTCAGATTCTAATGACCAAACCTTATGACAGTTAGGGTCGTTTGAACTTTCGATTCTCGGAGTGGAGATCCCACTCCTAGTTTCACCTGTCGTATTCTGGGGGTGGAGATCCCACCTCGAGTTTCCTTTCCAACTGAAGATAGAATATAAAATTCTTCCTCTTCAGCAATGGGAGACAGAATATAAAATTCTTCCTCTCTCATTGAGCCTTCTTTCCAATTGAAGATAGAATATAAAATTCTTCCTCTTCAATGCCGGGAGATAGAATATAAAATTCTTCCTCTCCCCTTTCCCCGGTCTTTGCTTTTAGAAAAGACAGGGATGAAGTCAACGCCTAACACGCGTTGCCGGGTAGTCTTTCCCGTGAGAAAGACGAAGCCTACGTATTCAAAATCGTAGCACTTTCCCCTGTCTTTGCTTTTAGAAAAGACAGGGATGAAGTCAACGCTTAACACGCGTTGCCGGGTAGTCTATTCCCGTAAGAAAGACGAAGCCTATGTATTCAACATCATAGCACTAAGTCTAAGAGAAGCAATTCTCTTAGCACAACGTTACATGTGGAACGGATTTAGATAATTCGCATGCTAGCCCGATTCAAACGGTAATCGGTAAAGGTATGTCAAACCCGTTGAGGGCTGGGGGTTTGCCAAAAAACCCAAAGTCTATACCTAACACGTATAGCCGGTTTAAAATCTTTCGCCGATTGAAAAAAGTTACCAGGGTCTAAACCTGGGGAATTTTATCCCGAAGCCTAAGGAGGGATAAGTCTATACCTAACACGTATAGCCGGTTTGAAATCTTTTGCCGACCGAAAAAAGTTACCAGGGTCTAAACCTGGGGAATTTTATCCCGAAGCCTAAGGAGGGATAAGACATCGCCTAATACGCGGTGCAAGGTACCCTTTTCCCCATAAAAATAATAGAGCTTACGAATTCAAAATCATAGCATTAAGGGCTGGGGGTGTACCAAAACATCATGTAAAAAGAAGCAAATAAGGAGTCTCTGATAAAAGATCAAGACAAAAGCATACAACAATAAGTTTGTTAGCCCGAAGGCAACTGACGGCTAAGAATATGAGACTCTAAACCGGAGAGCCTATCCATATAGCTCTGCTCGAACTCCGCCTGCAAGCTAGCTCGGACAGAGTCCTCGGAACTGCTCAAGACCTCCGCGGCTTCAGTTCGCAGCTTCATCAATCCCTCCTGTGTTGATCCCAGCTTGTCGAGCGTCCATTCACGAGAACGCTCTAATCCAACCAGGTCCTCGGCGATTATAGCAGCAGACTCTTCAGCACGTCCCAAGGCCTCCTTCAGCCTAGCTATCTCTGCACGAGTGGAATCTAGAGAGCTGAGTAACTCGGCTCTGCTGGTGTCCTTCTTCGTCAGGGTGGCCATCAGCTGTGCAACGGAGTGCTCGCGTGATCGGAGCTCGCTGCCAATGGAAGATCTCAGGTCACGCCACTGCGTCAACCTATCCTCCACCTGAGAAGATGCAAAAGAGGAAACTCCACCAGCCTTCAGCTCCCTCAACTCTCGAATCTCTGACTCCAGGACAACGAATTCAGCAGTGAAAGAATCAGCCAAATCCGGGTGTCCTTCGTCTCTCATCATCATCACGTGACGAGAAAAGGAACGCCTGAACTGGTCGAAACAGCAGTCTTTGTGAAGAAGCCTCTCGATCATACCGTTATAAAAAGTGGTGAAGAGGCCAAGGTCCATACGGAAAACGTCTCTGTCTGGATCGGTATCGACCAGAAGAGCGTGGACACGCTCATAGAGAGAGGATCGGGATCCTGCAAGCAGCAGTACAGGAAGATAAGGGACTATAAAAAATAATCGGAAAACCCGAAGGGGAAGTTCGAGGTATACCCATGCCGGCAGAAGTCCCTTCGGGTTGAGATCCGACGGAATCCGAAGTAACGACAGGAGTGGTCATAAGGGGTGTATTAACCCCCGTGGGCAAATCAGTCGTACTACTCGGTGGAGGTCGGAAAACGCCCGAAGCTGTAGAAGCATCAGGCACATCGCCTGGTCCTATGGTTACACCTCTTTATTAGCCAAAATGGAAATTTAGGCAAGTAAAGAAAAGTGAGATCGGGGATATACCTGTGAACGAATCACTCCCGAAGAGTGGTCGCATAGGTCTTCCCGAAGTCTGTTCGGCCAACATGTCGGCCAATAATCCAGCATCGGGTCTTAAAAAGCCGGGTACAGGAGCATGCTCCCGTTTCCCGAAACATACATCTGGAAAGGCTCCATCCTCAGCTAGCTCTTCTCTGGCAACATCTGCAAGACAACCAAAGTGTCGGAAAGATGCACAAGAGAGAAAGCAAAACGCAGAATTACTGAGGAGGATATCTTCGGATGGAGATGTACCTGAATATGGGATGGTGGGCTCGACGCTGCTCGCCGGCTCAAGATCAATGTTCAGGTCAATACCTAGGGAGCCATCATGAAGAGCGTCGCACATTTCTTGCATGAAGCAATCCATGTGGTCGGATTCAGGATATACCGGATCCGAAGGAAGCTCACCTTCTTCAAAGATCCCTGAAATGCAAAACATGATCATGAATCCTAAAAGTAAATCACCCCAAAGCAGCAAAAAATATATTCAAAAGAGGTTACCTTCCTCAGCACCGGCAATGTCGCTTAAGTCCGCTCCACACGGACGCTGGTCGATAGGTGCTTTGTGAGTGGTCTTCTTCCTCTTTGAAGTACCAGCTCTCCTAGAACCTACAGGTTGATCATGCACAGACTTACTACTCACAGCAGCTCGGTTTCCAGGCCCTGAGCTCGGGGAATGGGAAGCAAATGGCTCATGATCGCCAGTGGTCCTACCTGAAATGATAACGTTCATAAATACCAGCCGGATTCAAGAAAGGAAGTCAAAGGGTATGACAAACCTGCACCGAGTTCTTCTTGGTCGGTGTCTATATCCACAAACTCCCCCTCGGGAGTCTCGACCTCATCATCCATAGGGAGAGGCCCTGTATCATCTCTGCTGGAGATAGAGGATTTGCCACACCTCTTCCTCTGCTTCCGAGCAACCTCAGCCTTACGAGCAGCCTCCATGGCGGCTTGTACTGAATGATCGGACTCTAACTCTGAAAGGCTCTTCACGCCTATGAATTCGTAGGCAGAGAGGAACCACTTGCAGCTGAGGAAAGTGATCATCGGCTTACGCCTATAAGAGGGAAGAGCAAAGCGGGCCCCGGTGCAGCCCGCCATGGTCCACAGCCATGCTCGCACACCGTCAACAAGTCCTCCCTCAACCCTCAAACCGCGGCTAGGGTTCCCGATGTATAGCTGATCATAGCCGAATTGACGAGCAAAACGGCAGGGGAGGTAAGGCTCTATATGGCATCGGTTCTTCACCCGGAAGACAAGATATCCGACACGGATATTAACCAGCCAACGAAAACAACCGATGTCGAGAATGGTGCGGTTACTCCTGGGTTTCTCCTCATCAGTCAAAACGTCGCCATAACGGCCCAAAAACTGAGGGAAGCACTTGAAGAACTCCCAGCCCTTGCGGACTTGAAGCTCCTGCTGAACGTCCTCGAATTTCCTCCCGAGCCATCTACTCTTCTCCAACAGCTGCAGGTATGGGACGGGAACATCAACAGCGCTAGGCGCCGACATCAGGCCCGGACGGTGAAGAACGAGCCACGCCATCAGATATGCATAGGGGAGCTCAACCTTAGGACAGATAAGCTCGGTAGATGGCTCAGGACCCACCTGAGTAAAACTACTGACCACACTCCTAAGCCCGCAATGGATGCTGGCAACCATCGCCGGGAGCAGAGAAAGCTCTCTCCCATAAGCTAGCTGAACCGCGGGAAAGAGCACCTCAAGAGGTAAGGCATCCGAAGGCTGATGAGGAACAACACATTTCTTCAACCATAGAGCAAGATAGCCCGCCAACAGAGACCGAGGCTCGATGGACTTCTGCGCACGGCGGAGGAACGAGCGAAACTTGGTCCCTGCAGGGAAAGCTCCCTCAGCACTGGCAATGGTATAAGAACGAGCCTCGCTCTTCTCCACCAACTCGTTAATGGCAGTGACGGTCAAAATATCTAGCTCACGAACGGGGTCACTGGAAGCACCTTCCAAGTTCGGGAACAGATAGGTGGCAAACTGCTTCAAACTGATTTTCCTCTTCGTCTTCACGGGAGGAGAAATCTGGATCAAGGAAGTGTGATAATGACAGGTGAGGTCCCAGAGAGTGTCATACATATCAGGATCATCTTGCTTCAACCGCCACAACTGCTGGTTCGAAGGAAAATACTCCTGGTAAGGGTAATCTCCCATCGGAAGACCGGAAACCTGATGCATTTCATGGAGGGCCAACCCTAACTCTCCGTCACCGGTCAAGAAGGTGTTGCTATCAGGCATGTACGTCTCCAACAACGCCAAGAAGTGGCGACAGCTGACTGGGAGACCATGCATGTATAGGCACGTACAGGCCACTACTCTTCAGAATCTTCTCCCAACGGCCTAAGACGTAGCCGGTCAGGCGGGGCCACCATCCCTTGGGTGATGAAGAAGCCCAACCATAGCACCGGTACTCCGGATGAGGCAACCTTCTTCCAAGAAGAGCCAAGCGGTTCCTCACTGTAGGAGCAGCTGCAAACACCTCACCCGGGGGTGCGGCATCAAGACCCATGATCCCGGGTCGTAGGCCACGAACAGCATGATATCCGCCGGAACCAGGGGTCTTTCCATGAGAAACATACCCGCACTGAACCCGCACAGCGTCATCAGTGAGCTTCCAAGACATCCGTCTCTCCACACCCTGTCCCTCCAGATGAGTAAAAGAACAGTGGCGAGGGACGGAAGGAATATATAAAAGGGCACTCTCCTCAAGAGTTAGCCAATGCTCTTTAGCGAGAGTCAATACATCGGGATCCTCCATATGATCCCCGAACAGGAAATCTGGCTTCTTCAAAGCCTGGGTGGACGAAGCATCCACGGTAAGAGGAGCATCGGTGATAAGTTGGCGTAAACAGTGACGCCCTCCATCCCGTATTAAGCGACAAGATTCGTCTGAACGATCCCTGTCGAACTGCGGGAGCGGATCAATCGCCTGTCTAATAGAAGGCGAAGAGAATACCTCACGGCTGCAACCGGTAGTCGCATGAGTAGGAAAGCTACCACCGGGAAAATCGACTGCAACAAAGCGAAGGTTCAGAATATTTATCTCATAAAGGCAAAATGAGATTGTTCACGGGACAATTGGTGAAGACGATTTCGAGTGCCCTACACCAGGAGGACGGTATACGCCATCACGTGAATCGCGTGATAACATGCACCGACCTATAAGGTGTAAGGCAACACGAAATCGCCCCAATATACCCGAAGACTTGAATTGGCTAAGCAAAACAAGTCTGAAACCTTAACCCCCGCGGGAGGGGTATCGGTTCTTCCGTCATGACCCGCGAGAGGTCAATCCGGGATACAAGAAAAGTATAAAAATTCTCACCCCCGAAGAAAGAGGTCACTGGGGACGATGTCGTAGGAGCCTCCTCATCGCTATGCTGGGGACGAGAGTGACTCCCGGAAGGTCGAGATCGACGCGGAGACATCGCAAATCTGCAGTGAAGAGCAGTACATCAGGTACAATATACATACACGAAATATTGAAAAAAGGGAAATTAAGCACTTGGACTTGAAATCCTATAAACAAATAGGATTTTGTAGTTAAAGTCTAATTAAACCTACAAATTTCGTGCCCGCGAAACGATAATTGTCGTTTCGCGGTGAATTTTGGTGAAATACCCAAAATACCCCTGTGCTCAAGGCCAAATTCAGGTCAAGGACACGTGTGATGCGGGTTGTCGTCATCATGCTTCATCATTTAACACCCCGGTATCCCACATTCTTGGTTAAATTTTGCAAATAAACCCCTTTTGTAGAATTTAGCCAATTTTACATAAAAGCCCCTCCTCGAACTTTTGGTTTTGCATCCACATGCCTTTACCAAAAATTCGATCAAGAGTTTGGGGTCAACACTCTTTGGATTTCAGCCCCAAATTCGTGGTCGTTTTGCAAA
>BQKN01023177.1:0-11852 GCA_022839385.1 Asparagus kiusianus
TTTCCCTGTTGGTTGAAAAATGTGGGTCTTGTGTGTTAATTCCCCCAAAAATCCCCCCCCCCCCCCCCACCCCCTCTCCGAGTAATCACATGATTTTGATATTTTTCATAAATCCTGTGGTGATCAATTTCTGTTGTAGGTTGCTGCTTAGATGGTGTAAAACAGCGTAATATCTTGTTAGTTTTGAAGAACAATATCCAAATGGGGCTTGCATAACTTGAAGAGCGATATCCAAATACCAATCTCCAATGAGACCCATTTAGTTTTTCACTGTTGTATTTATCAAAAAGGGTAAACGGTACATAATGTTAATACCCTTCAATTATATTATAAAACTTGCTCACTCAAATATGTCTTCTAAGTATCTAACATTTGATAATCTGTTTAGGATTAAGGGATGAAATTGTTCCAAATACCTTGAGAGAGACCGAAAACTCAGCCTCTTGTCTCCGTGTCAGATACCGAGATCTCTCTGACTTCGACAAAGATCCCTTAACTACATTTCCACCTAAGCCTTCGTCATCTTCAAAATAGCTATATACACCCATCATCCTCTTCCTCTTCCTCATTCTCCTCCTCCTCCGGCAACCGTCTCCTCCTCCAATCTCAAGCTGTTCAAGCACAAGAGCAGAAGAAACCGCGTCTTTCGCAGCCTCAGCAGCTGCATTTGCAAGGCTAACAGCTTCGACGATGGCAGCAACAGTAAAAGAATCATCTGAAATTACCAAATTAGAACTTTGCTTAGAAGGAGATTGCGGTATTTGAACTGAAGTTTTTGAAGAGATAGAGTGAGTGAGAGGGAGAGAGAGGGTAGCCAATGATCGGTTAAGAGAACATGAAGGCATGGCTTACTTTTGGTGCACAAGAGAGATGTTTGCTTAACGTTAGAGGGATATTATCCTTCAGTACTCTCTCCATGGCGCAAAGATATTTTGAAAATGGACAAGGTATTGATTTGTTTTCTTGTGAGAGGAGAAGATAAGGCAGTTTGGGTGGAGAATTTATGCACCTTTCCTTTTCATTCCATCTTCATATACCCAAAGAAGTCTATGCATGCATTACACAGTACTATCATGAAAACCGAGATAATGAAGATAAAATCTTGAATGAAGTAACAAATACATTATGTGGCCCCCCACCTTGCAAATAACAAGCCTATCTTAAGCTTTTATTGCTGATTAAGACTTGAAATTGGTTGGCATTCACTAATAATGCTTAAACTTTCCAGCTAATGCTCAGAATTGAATATACAATGGAAATAACAACGTAAGTTTACACTGTTACCTAATGTTGAAGATATTCATTTTAGATCAACAAAGTTCACCCGAAGTATTAGGGATCCCATCAGAACCGTTACTAAGGGGTGGGGGTGATCTACCAACCCAACTCTCTGACCACCTATAAATGGTATATATAAATCACCCCTTTTCTATTGGGTGTTTTAATAGAATCCTTACTTAAGTGCTTTGATATAATCCTTATTCAAGCCTCTTTTGACTGTAACACATTGGTCGATATTAGTAACATCCTCAAAACAGGTAACAGAAATTTGCAACAATAACAACACCTAATCTACAAAGTGATAGCACGATATCAAGTTTATCTGAAGCATAAAAATCATTTTAAACCAATATTTACTTCATACATCTAATCTTTTCCTTTCATGCTCATGATGGTTCTCATCTTGCATATATTCATTTAGATCAACAAAAAAGCTCAGGAGTGAAGAAAAAGGAAATGGAAAAAAAAAAGAAAAGAAATGAGAGAGAGAGAGAGAGAGAGAGACTTTCTTGACTAATAATAGCTTAATATCACTAGCATCCTCGAGGCAGGCAACATAATTTCAACAACAACACTACCTAATTTACAAACAATACCACATCATCAGTAGTACCAACTTGCTCTCAAGAATTATCATCACATAAAAAACAAAATTAAGTTACATACTTAATCAAAAAACAAAAAAAGTCTTCTTTGGGAAAGAACTAAAGGGAACAAAAGCTTTTGTTAGTTATGGAAGCCATTTTCTGTTGGGGCTGCGACCTTGACATCGAAGTCGTGATAAGGAACCTCGCTCATGGGTCTAGGAATTGGACGGCCTCCAAAATCTTGTGGAAAAAACTCGAAATTTGGACCAAAATTGAATCTCACTTCGCAATTAGGTTGATTGGGCATTGTGTACATTGACGCTGCTGGATAGTACCTTCCACCTGAGATGTCTTTGTACGCAACACCTTGACATACTCCATTCTTGAAGAAAGATATCTCACTCCCTGCATTGGTATTCTTATAGTTTTATTATGCAGGCATCGACAGAAACAAATTACCAAAAAAACTACCACAAACTTCGCTAAACTACCATGTTTAACCTATGAAGCACGGGCACGCATAACATGAAGCCGTGTCGTGTCGTGTCCGTGTCGGACACACGTGTCGAACACACGTATCCTATGTATTTTTTAGGATTTGCCTCGTGTCGACGTGTCGGATAGCCGTGTCGGATCCGTGTCCGTGCTACATAGTGTTTAACAGCAGGTAGGATAAAAAACTGTGCCCTTATGTACTTTATGTGTCTTCTACATTTCCCTCTACCCATCTAAGATGTTGCAACAATTTCCAATAATTCATGGTATTTTTCTGCAATTTTGAGCATGGCGTTTTTTTCTAATACAAAGCTTATGGTGATTTTGTGCAAAAAACCAGAGTTCATGGTAGTTTTGTGAAATTTAACCAAAGACATAAGACTGAGAATTATAAGTTCTGAAACATGTAAGAAAATTTATTTTTGTGCGTGAATATGAAATTTTCATAAATCTAAAGGGACACTCCACTGTAATTCAACCTTGTTCTTAGAAATTAAGGCTCTATTGTGTTGCACAATAAATCCAAGAAAGAGGAGCTTTCTTCAATAGTAAGCTAATTTGAAATATGTATTTAAAATGAAAAAAAAGTCACTTTGAATATTGAAGAAAATAGAGATTAATAAACATTTATAACTTGTAAACATGAAATAAATGACTGCAATCAGCATTAAGAAAGTCTGTATTCAACAGTCATGTAAAACAAATTTATATCATTATATTACATCAAATAGATTATTCCTGTGAAAGGCAATATAAATACAGGGCAGCTAACATTTTAATAGATATGTTTGAGAACAAAATTCTTTCATTTCTATTTAAATTATATTACTATAAACAAGGAAATTAACCATTTATCCAATTAAACTAGTAAAAACAGTTTTCAGGACAATCATAAATTTAAACCACAACTTATACTACCCACCAACAGCGACAGGTGTATCCTTTTAATGTCAGGCCAACATAAAAGGATTGCAAGTAGCTAACTTACAATTACAATGCTGCTTTACAGTATCCATGAGAGATAACAAGGTTCCCCGGACATATCACAGCCAGATTAGGAAGCCAAAGGTTAATTAATAAATTCCCACTGACACTTTGGACTCATTTCTTTGGCAAAACCAAAAACACCATAATGAACCAATCGACCCCCCACCAACACCATCACCAAAAGAAAATAAAACATCACAGCCCCATCTTTTTTTTCCCATGAAAGGAAACACATAGAAATAAGAATTACAAATATAAAGAACATAACTTCAGGTAGGTATGTAATCTGATAAGCATACATTAAATTTTATTCCCTTCAACTTCCTGAGTAACCCTATAAATATGAACTCAGAGCGTAAAGAGACTGACAATCACATGAAACTACTACCAGAAAGATTTGCGTTTGGAGCATCTAGATAGATCCTATCTTTAAACCTTCTGAGCCCAGTTTTGACTTACAATTTATTTAAAATTCAAGGTTAATCAGCTCCTGATACAATCAGTAATGTATCATAATGAGATTGCAACACATCAAGCACACCTCAATATCTTGCAAGCAGTTCCACTCTGATATAAAAGACTAACACTTGGCAAGCGATGTTATGATTTTAAACAACATCACCAACATCAATATTCTATCCCAAAACTTTGAGAGTCGTCTAAATGAATCCTACTCTTTCGTTCAGATAGGTTGAGGTTGTCTCCTCCATTCTAGTCCTCCTTTCTCCATAGATTATAATACATCCCTTCTCTTAATAGATGCTTGCGCATGACCAAAACACCTCAAATGATGATCTCTAAACATAATACTACCATCTACTTAACAACTATCAGTAGATGTTGGAATCCAGAATTTCTCAAATGCAAAGAAAAGTTTTCACGTAGGGTCTATTTAGTGTTCAAGACTTTGGAGAGGAAAACCAGTTCAGACTGTGGTATAAGTCTTAAAATTCTTCAGTCCAATAACTTCATCTCAAATTCCCTTCAGTTTTAAATTAAGTATGTCCCTCTTTCCTAACTTGCATGCTCAAATAGAATCTCCTTCTCATCCAGGACCTAACTAGATCATGTTGCACATTACGTAGCCTATTTCTAAATATCTGTTGACTTTCTTCAAACACATTCAGCAGTGATGAACTCATTCTTCTTCTTCCCTTTCCAGCTTTTGCAACATATATATTCTCTCATCAGAGACACAATTTCTGTTTTCTTAGGCACATTAAAGTTTTTATTGGCCATATTTTTAAAACCAGATAAAATAATATTATTCGCATGTCATAAAATTACCAATTCGTATAACCACAGCAGAAGTTATTAATGGCATGCATCACGTGTAGATCCAATGTAACAAGATTATCTATTCTCCTTTTTCTTATAGTAGATCGAACATATGTCAATAGTGTCATCCATGAACTCTAGATTACTACTATTGATATTGTTCAACAATTTTACTGATAGTAGCACGATTCTTTCGCTTTCTAAGAATTTATCCCGCATGGAGGGTCCGTATTCTAAATTCATATCCCTTCTTGAGTAGGCTGCCTTTTTGCAGTAGAATTAGAAAATACCTATAGGAAAACCATTCATCATCATCTTATTAAAATAAATATATACTTGTGCGACTAGAACAGTTTTTACTATCCAAAAAATACACGTCTAACTTGTCTCCCATCTTGAAACAAGCTGTACTTACCAACAAAGGAGGACTTCTGCCTCTAAAGTTCTCAATATGTTGAGCTACGGTCCAAAAAAAGCACCTAGAAATAGCAAATCACTGATTATTAAAGCTCATAACAGTTGAAGTTTCCAAACCTTTGAAGTGCTACTTCCTGGACATGTTTTCCCACACCAATCCTGTTGAGTCTATGCCCCTAGCCAGAGCATGTAAGCTCTAACTGATTTAAGGCTACCCAACTTCCAAAATAGACAAATGAAAGCTTGAAAATACATGATAAGTTTACACTAAAAAAGGCTAATATTGATATTTGGCACTAATAGTTATCTTATATGTGATCAACAAACGTACAATTCATTACATTCAGTAGTTAATATTCTCTCCTGATTCAACTTCACCGTTACGACCCTCTAGAAGAAGTTATGTTTGTAGTACCACTATCACTTCCGCAAAAAGTGAATTTCCCTAGATGCTATTGGGAACTTCACCTACATTGTTACAGTGCTGAAGAAGATTACTGAACATTTAAGAGGATTATACGTATCATAAGAGCTGGTGTTTGTGCTAGTATATTGGCGAGGACATTCTATATTCATCTCTTAATGTTGCAACTTGCATAACTTCGCTACGATATTGGCGAGGATATTTTAGGACGTTTTGATCGGATACAAGCGATCGACACAACTAAAACACAACAAATGGAACCAAACAACTCGACATTACCAGGGCCGGCCCAAGCTTTTTTGAGGCCCTGTGCGAAATGATAAAATGAGGCCCTCTTCTATATAAATATTGAATTATAAATTTATTGAATTATATTTATTTTACAAAAGAAATAATACATAAAAATACAAAAATTACAAAAACGATGTTTTTGTGCATTTTTTGATGCAAAATCATCAATAATAGAATTTATATCTATCTTTTCCAACATATCCTTCTCGATGCATAGAATTGCAAGGTCATTCAATCTTTCTTGTAATAATGTTGAGCGCAAATATGTTTTTATCAGCTTCAATTTTGAAAAACTCCTTTCCGCTGATGCTACAGTTAGGCTTAGGCAATGGACATAAATTATTATTTAATTTAGTGGGCTAGTATTAGATTATTAGGCCCTTTTTTAAACAAACAAAAAACTTATTGGAAAGAATTAAGAAATATACTATGGGCATTTTTAAAAATTTGGGGCCCCTTTGAAATGGGGCCCTGTGCGGTCGCCCCCCTTACCCCCCTCTTGGGCCGGGCCTGGACATTACCACAATCAATGCAATAAAGATGAAAAATAAGAATGCCAATCCACATTCCACTAAAATGTAAGAAACAGCAACTCACCGGGCACAACCTTCGGCCCCTCTTCTTCCTTCTTCTCCGTGGAACCCAAACCCCTCCCCGCCTTATACCAATCCAAAAAATGCAGCCTCCTCTCCGGCACAAACTTCCCCCCATCCGGCAGACTTATATAAAACCCAATCACATCCCCCTCCCCATACCCCTCCTCCCCATACCTCTCCCTAAGTGCCCTATGCACCTTGCTCCCCTCCAGATCCCTATACCCATAGCTAAACCCATCATACCCAACCGGCGCTTGAAGGTCCCCGTTCTCCGTGGCCCACCCGAGCCTACAATGCCCGGTGGGCCCGAGATGGGCAATCTTAATTTCGAAGAACCATTCGCCTTCGGCGACCCCACGAGTGGCCCGCACCATGCGGTAGCCCTTGGAGCTTCCCGCAGTGAGGCGGTCGTCGGATAGGTCGACCTTGTCGGCCTTGTAAAGGCGGGAGAGGAGGACGGGGAGGTCGGGGGTGTCGTCGGAGAGGCGAAGGGGGTTGGTGGGTGTTGGGGTCAAGAAGGGGGTCTTGTGGTGGGTGAGGGAGGAGGGGTAGACGGAGGAGGCGGGTGTGTGGGTGGATGACTTGGGCTGCTTCTTCTTCCCTTTTCGGGAGGTGGGTTTGGTCCAGACGTTGTTGGATTTCTTCTTGGGTCTCTTCGAGGGGGGCTGGGGGGTGAAGAGGGAGATGGGCTTTTGCTTCTTGTTGGATTCGGGTTCTTCCATGTCTTCGTCGTCGTTGTTCGCTTCTTCTTGGTTTGGGGTTGGGTTCGGGGTTGGGATTGACGGGTTTGGGCTGGGTTTGAGAGGGGATGGGGGGACTTGATCGAGGGCGTCGGAGAAGTGATCGTCTTCTTCGTCTTCGACCGGGGTGGAGACCGGGAGGGTTTCCATTGGGAAAAGAGAGAGGGGTTATAATGGGTCAGATTCAGGTTAATTGGTAGAAGAGGGAGAAGGGATTTTGGGGGAGGAAGGAGGAGGGGACGTGTGACTTTAGACAGGGAAAAAAATAAATAAAAAAATAAATAATAATCATCTACTCTTTAAAAAGGGAAGTTCATGGAAAATTTTCCATCCCCAAATTAACCTTCAACCATTTTAAATATACCAAGCTTATCTTTATAATCGTTAAACATATTTCATCATCATCATCGGAAATCCAAAGACCTAAGATTTCCGCCGGTTACGTCTTTCTCTCCGCCCACTAGTTCATCGGTTACCCTTCTTCTCAACCCATCTCCTCAGTTCATCGATTACGCCGTCTCACGATCTTAAGTCATCAATTTCCAAAGATGAGTATTATTTTCCTAATCATCAACGCCACACCTCCGCCATCATCTACTCAGTTCTCAGAATTTTGGTATCGGTTAGGATCAGGAAGGAATTTCATTGAAGAAGGTATTTCTAAATTTTACCTATGCTGTTTAAATTTAAAACGAATTCTACATATGATTTGAATCGTTAGTTTTGCTCAATTCTCCATCTCACCTTTTTGTTCTTCATTCCTCTCATTTTGTTCTAATTTTGTCCTACTTCTCGATTTCCTATAGTTTCAAGGGATGAGGGTTTCAATATTCGAACATCAGCTGTAGCGAGATTAGAAAGTAAGTTCAATGATTTTGAAATTTATTTGTATATGTGCTCTATTTCTTGGATTTCCTAGCTTGTTGAGCTCCTCTTGGGCCGTTAAACGGGTGGACTCCAGGTCAAGGGTTGTCCAAATTAGGGTTTGCTTCAAGTCTTCATCTTGCTTCTGTATCAATTTCATCAGGTAAAAATTCAATTGTTATTTTTTACGAATTCTTTTAATTTAAGAAAAAGGTAGGATCTTTAGGGATAAATTAGTGGAACTTACCTGGACTCCGATTACCCAGAAACATGTCCATGATGAGGAATGGGCATGGCCATGGGTATGTTGATGGTCATCCATGGGTATACATTTCTATCATCAATCTTACACATCTTATTTTGAGAGACCTTTGGCAAAAGCCTAGAATTCACACGTAATTAACTACATTCAATCACATACAGGCTCACATAATTTGAATTATGAAGTTTTTTTATTCCCACACATGAC
Source organism: Asparagus kiusianus (assembly GCA_022839385.1). Lineage (NCBI taxonomy): Eukaryota > Viridiplantae > Streptophyta > Magnoliopsida > Asparagales > Asparagaceae > Asparagus > Asparagus kiusianus. The sequence continues at coordinate 8,430 of BQKN01023177.1, forward strand.
AAAGAGATGCCCTTAACAAACTTGATGATTAGTTGAGTCGAGTTCTGGTATTTTATAGGTTGTGATTAGGGCTAAATTAAATCTAATTTAAATTCGGACATTCATCAGTTCTTTTATTCTCTTTTATTCTTAGTATAGCTTCTTTTTATGGACAAAGTTAATTATTTATACTTTGTAGTATACTATGCGATGCTTGAGATTTTACGTGTTTGAGCCAATTATTTTACCATTATGTCAATAAATTATGTGCATCTTCTTTAAATTATAGTAAGTTAATTGTCGTTCCTAAAGTTGTTTGTTTTAATGTCGTTCCTAAATTTTTCTTGTTAGTTTATAGTAATTTATATTGGATTTGAGGTTAAAATTTCAGCTTGCGCTTGAAATGGAAGTGACTGCATCTTTACTTTGTTTGAGTTAGTTTTAGGAGACTAGGAGTTTGTTATTTTCGACTCATGTTCGTTTTCTTTTGTCACATCCCTCTTATTATACTAAAACTACAACATCAATCATTTACGATTTCGATATAGTTTCCTTGGTTGGAAATGGAATGCTATATCCGGTTCACACTTTTTGTATTATTGATTGTGCCCATATAGACTAATTTGCACACTGTGACTGGCATTTATACTACCTTATCAGCAGACATTGGCACTTAAGCAGAAATATGTAAAAGTCATTTGTACTAAATGATATTATTTTTGTAAGAGATGAATCATCAAAATAGATCAAATTCATCTGTACATATAAAGTAACTGCTTCGTAGGTTTAACGAGTAAAGTCAGGTCCATTATATGATTCTTATAGTTTGAGTTTTTGTTGGTGAGAACTGAGAAGATATGTTTGCTTTGTTTCCTGATAGATACCCATTAGACTCAAATACTCCCAAATCTTCTTAATCTTCATTACTTGTTTTAATGCACAAATTATACCATTCCTATAGTTGTTTTATTTGTGGATGATTCAGCTAATTCCTGCTTCGTCGCCACGTAGCGAAAGGCTGAGAAATTACTTATCAGTAAAGGTAATTTTCAATTTCAGTCCATTTCAGTTCCTCTTCATAATATGTGTTTGTTCGTGCTCTTTTTACATAGTCCAGTTTCATAGAAACTTTCACATAGGCTCATCTTGTTATCTATGTGGTTGGATATATGCTAGGAAAGAATGATAAAGAAAATGGAGAGGAACGGGGGAAGTCTTAGCATATATAAGTATAACTATTACCCGCCGCACTGTAGGAAACATAATATCATCATGCCTGGAAAATTTGAAATCGAACTGATGGCGTCTTCAAAGCATTGGTAGGATGTTATCATGTCTAAGCAACAATCTGAGAATAGAATAAAAAAACTCTTCAAGTGCAGGAGGAAAGTTTGTATTTCAAGACATTCACGATAGGCGCAACTTAGCTCTTATTTTCCTGAAAGAAAGATTTAAAGTGAGACGCCTCTCGGTTCTATAAAAATAGGAGTATTCCTAGGGTATGTTGAGTTTGACAATGACTTGTAGGTTAATGTGCAGAAATGAATAACTTATTACACTGGTATAAAGGTCTTACAGGTTCTTACTTGGATGCATAATACTTCTCCATCCTTTTGTGGCATCAGCGTTTTGTTGAGGCATTGTGTAGGGTTATAAATGTTTTAGTTCAGCTAAACAAGCTTCAGTATATTTCACCCAATAATTATTACAGAGTAACTCCGGCTCACCTAGGATGTTGTCCCCCATTTCACCATCACCATATGGCGCTTGTTCTTAAAATCAATAACAAATGATTATACATGTTTTACAAATGACAAAAAGTCAGTGTTAATAGATCTCGAGGGAACGCCGAAGGCTCTTGGAAATGCTTGAAAATAATGAAGACCCTTTCTCTCTTGCTCAAGATCACCAAATAGTTTAAGTCTCTATCTTTTCTGCTCTCCTTCCTCGTGCATATAGGTGATAGGGGGCTATTTATAACCCATAGGAACCACAACTGAAGGTTGAAGTCGAAAACAAACTGCCTCGGCAAACTCTTATTTTTGAGACAGTCGCCACTATCTCGAAAATAGTGCTCGTTTTCGGCAGTCTTGTAACTACTTCAACCATGTTTAATTATCATTATTCCAGCAGTTATGGGCATGATTTTTAATTATAACGGCTCCCCTGCATTTATGGATAATCCCCATCAGTTATAAAGCCGCGTGGATCGTACAAAACTTGAGAAAACTGTTGCTAAGCTCGCTCTAGTTTCCGAGACAATCACAAGTGTCTCGAAAACTATGATTTGCCTTCATAGCTTCCGAGACAGTCGCAACTGTCTCAGAAACTATGAGTTTTCTCATAGTTTCTGAGACATGTTCTGTGCCTCAAAACTTGTGTGATGCGCTTCTTGTGCATTCCTTAGTTGTATTTGGCTTTGGATGATCCTTTATAACTCAGATAATGACGTTTATCGCCTTCTCTTCATCTTGAGCTATGTATGGTAATTTATAGGCAATTTTTTACGCCTACAATCGCTATTCGACTTGATGAGACGATAAGCTCCATTCGAACAGACTGTCTCTATCACAAATGGTCATTTCCATTTGGGTTGGAATTTTCCTTTCTTTTTAGAGTTGAGTATCATAGGTCGTCGAACCGCGAGGACCAACTCTCCTTCCTTGAAAGATCTGTGCTTGCCTTTCTTGTTGAAAGCCTTGGATATTCGGGCTTGATAGAACTCAATGTGTTGTTGAGCTTCGAGCCGCTTTTCATCTAACGCCTCTAATTCTACAAGACGTCATCAATGACTTTCTTTAGTCGTCATCCTCGTTGTGAGTGCGATGCGTATGGACAAAATCTGAAACTCCAGCGGTAGTACGGCTTTGCAACCGTATACTAGTGAATAAGGTGTGGTATCGGTCAATGTACGAACCATAGTACGATACGCCCACAAGCTTTCACCGAGCTTTTCATTCCAGTCGCACTTGCTGTTAGATGTCAGCTTGGTCAAGATCTTGACGATCGTCTTGTTGAAAGCATTGGCTAGTCCATTTGCTGATAGATATAAACCATGGACGCCAGGTTCTATATTTTGAACTTGTCACAGAACCGAGTGAATACATGACTAACGAATTGTGATCCGTTATCATAAATGATACGTCTTGGGACACTGTATCGGTAGACAATGTGATGTTTGATGAACTTGATCACATCACCGGCTTTGACTTCTCTTAAGGGAACGACTTCGGCCCACTTAAAGAAGTAGTCAGTTATCGTAAGGATGAAGCTCCGGGTCAAACAGGGTCGAGCTCCGGGCCGTCCTAATTCTTTTATTTTTTTTTTATTTTTTGGTAAAAAATTACTAAAAAGTTAGATTAATTTTATTATATTTATATAAGTATGTATTAGTGTATAATATGTATATATATACATATGTATATATATATATATATACATATG
>BQKN01023183.1:0-13888 GCA_022839385.1 Asparagus kiusianus
AAAAAATGCTAATAGATATCCAAACACAGAAAATCACTCAAAACTGGGAAAATCACCCAAAACTCAGTCTTTGCTGTCTCGCCAGCGAGACAGTCTTTGCTGTCTCGCCAGCGAGACAGTCTTTTGCTGTCTCGCCGGTCTAGACAGTATTTGCTGTCTCGCCGGTCGAGACAGTATTTGCTGTCTCGTCGGTCGAGACAGTATTTGCTGTCTCGCCAGCGAGACAGTAAATTTGCTGACTACAACGTTGAAATGGTCAAATAACTACCTCAATAACTGCCCTACACGTGTCCATTAACTGCCAAGGGACGTGGGAAACAACGTGGGCGAAAATCAAGTGAATAACTGCCAAAATAACGGAGTTTGAAACGTGGGGAGGCAGTTACAGCGAAAACTGCCCAAAATATTCGTTTTGCGCGACAGTATTTTACTGTCTCGCTAGGCGAGACAGTAAATTTACTGTCTCGCTAGGCGAGACAGCAAACACTGTCTCGACCAGCGAGACAGCAAAAGACTGTCGCGCCATACTGATTCAAGCTTGAGTTGTGTTTTTACAGTTACAGACCCCTGAGGCTATAAATACCCCCCTAGGGTCACTTCTGACGAGGATCGAGCATTTGTTAGAGCATTCCAGAGTAGAGAGAGCAGAGATTTCGGTGCTTTGTGTGATTCCTTGACATTCGAGCCTCGACTTGAGTTCAAGAAGAACGACTATCTTACTTCGATAAGATATCGTTTCCAATTCTTACTTCGATAACGAAGGAAGAATCATAAACCTCCTCTCACGATCTGTGAATCGGTGGTCCACGAACCAAAGCGTTCCCGGCACAGGCAAAGTCCCACAAAAGCAATAGTCGATAAACAACTATTGTGTTATTTTCTCAGAAGTTGTAATTTCTTATTTTGTTGAAAAAAGGTCTTATAGAAAGACTATTTCTGTGAATTTTATTGTAATCAAAAGAAGAGACAATGAATTCAACAACAATCCTAACTTTTGACGAAAACAAACTGGCGACCACAGTGGGAGCCAGCGGCTTCGCTGCCGAAGCCGCCGTGTCGCAGCCGATAAAGATCGTCGTCAGCGAAGAGATCGAATACGAGTTCGATCAGGCGAAATATGAGGAATACTTATTATCCTCACCTTCAAAATCGTCCTCTCCGCGCAAGTGCAGAAAGACTTCCTCTCCCAGGAAAACTTTCAAGTCTACAACGCCAATGAAGGCCGCAGATGAAAACTCTCTCCCGATTGTTGCTAAGGAACCTGTCCGCAACGTTTCTGCTCCAAATGACTCCGTACCAATTAAGGATTCTTTGATGAATAGCTCACCGGTACTGACGAAGAGGGCTCGTCAGAGACAACGCCAGCGCCGTGCTCGACAACTGGCCAAGGCCATGCAACAAACCGACGGGGTCCACTACTATGTGGACCTAGAGTCGAGAAAACAGAAAATGAATCAATTGCCCCAACGGCAAAGTAATCACATTTCTGCTCAACTTACGACGGAGGAATGGACCCTCGTCAAATGGGCTCGTTCAACCCTGAAGGAACGGATACAGAGGCGAAAGGAAAAGGCCGCCCGCGCTCGTGCTCTCCGCCAACAAGCGCAAGGAACTAAAAAGGAGTTGGTGTCTGAAAAGCCACCCAAGAATCGCAAAGTTTGGATACCGAAGGCGCCGCAAGCATCTGTTCCGGGCCCGTCTACCACATCAACAGTGAAGCCCTGGGTTAGCCCAGATTTATCTAAGTTCAAGATCACCATGGCGGATCGCCTTGGTCCCTCGGTCAACGATCGAGGCAAGAAACCAATCAAAGAAAGTCCAAGTCCAGCAAACAAATCCTTGGTGGTTTCCTACACAGGGGGTCGCAAACATCCTCCTGTCAGATCAAATCCGGTCCAAGACAAAAGAATACCAATTCATGACCGTCTAGGACCCGTGAAGACTCCACTCCCGCAAGGGGGTGTATTTAAAAACTTAACCTTGGATCGCTCAGAAACGATAAATAATCGTCCTGTACATGTTAACAAGGTTCATAAACCAAAGATAGGTTGCTCAAATCACGGTAGTGATGAGCTATACTATCAAAACAGTAAATCAAGAAAAAGGATTGTCCGGGAAGACGAGTCTCATTGTGCATGCGAGAGACTCATCAAAGCGGTATTGACAGAATGCGGTTGCTCACAAACTCCAAAACGAGTTTCCGTATTTCAGAGACTGTCGACCGAAGCGTCAAAATCCAAAGTAAGACGTTTCAACCAGAGGAAACCTGCACGACGGCAAGATGAATTCCCTGAGGTCACCATTAATATGACCGGCAGAGGAAAATAGCAATTAGTCAACCCTGACTTTGATTTCTCTTCAGAAGGAAGAGTTGAGCGGGGTCTTTCCCAAAGAATGGCACGGTTGCAACGAAGGGCCAACCGACGCCGAGATTATAAAAAGATGCACGAAGGATTGTCTTCGGATGAAGAGTTGTCTGATACTTGTTCCGCTATCGCTTCAGACGATACCGCGTCCAGTGTGGGGCGAGCGAGGGAATCATTCGCCATCACGCCAGACCAGTTGGCTCAGATACTGCAAGAAGCGTTGGCCAAACAACGCGAAGAGATCAGAGCCGAAATTAAAACGGAGATGGAGTTGACGATGCAGCAGGTACGAGATATGCAAGCTCAACAAAGTCAACCGGAATCAAGCCAGAAGGCAGAATCTAGTAAACGCAATGTTAAACCTGTGCATATAGCTGAGGATGATGACAAAGAAGACGAAACTATCTTTGATGATCCTCCTCTAGATAAAGACGATTCTGGAAGCGGTCCAGCCAAATCAACTCTTCAAGTTCATCTGAAGAAGACTGAAGAGGAAGACAAAAAGATACAGGATCTTGAGAGCAAAGTCAACGCCTTGATGACGGCTCAAGAAGTGAAGAAAACGGGCATTCCATACCCGTATCTGAGGGAGTGGGATTTGATTCCTTATCCTCCAAAATTTAATTTGATTAACTTTACTCCTTTTGATGGCAGGGGTTCACCAACTCAGCACTTGATCTATTTCAAGTCACATCTCGGCGCAATATCAGGAAATGAAGCCCTGATGGTTCGGTCATTCATAGGAACCCTCCATGGGTCTGCCTTCGATTGGTACCGACGTCTGAAACCTGGAAGCATCAATAGCTGGGGAGATATGGAAGAAATGTTTCTCACCAACTTTTTCGACGACGACACAGAGGTCTCCATTGGCTCTTTGTTGGATGAGAAGCAGAAGAATGGGGAATCAGTTGACGTCTTTGTCAAACGGTTCCGGAACAAGGCGGTGAACTGCCGTGATCCACTTACGGAGGAGTTCATCCTACAGACATGCCATAACAACTTGTCTTTTGATGTGCTGGAGATAATGGGGGTTGTACCCTCTAAAACTTGGAAAGAATTGAAATTTAGAGGTGAACAAGCTGAACGGTTTCTCAAAAGAAGGAATTTAGAGAGAGGTCAGCCACCAGCTAACAATCAAAACCAGAAACAGAACTTCAATCCTCGAGGCAGAGGAAGAGGGTCGGGAGCTGCTGTTGACGCACATCAAACGTCACAACAGCCGCCACAACCACAATAACAGCAGTCATCATTCCAGCTGGCACCGAATCAGAATCAACAGTCTCAGAAACAGTTTAAACCATCGGAGCCTAGATTCCCAAAGGAGTATTCGTTCAAAGATGATGAAGTCCCAGTTATTTTCAAATACCTGCTGGATAATAACAAGATTAAGCTTCCACCGGTCACAAACCAAGAAGAAGCAAAGAAGATTAATGACCCGAAATACTGTGCATATCACAGGAGGGTCCACCATCCTACTAAGGCGTGTTATGTCTTGAAAGACAAAATACAAACCTTAATCGATGTTGGTATTGTGACCCCAAAGCCAAAGGAGAAGAAGGTGGGTGCAAACGCAGTCTCCATTAGTTTCGGATCGGTTCCCCTGTCTTGGTTCCAAGCTGAGCCAGTATCAGAAGTCAAGATGCAAACCATCAACGATGACCCTCATGGACAGCGCCAAAAAGGGCTAGTATCGCACACGGCCCCTAACGGCGAAATCCTTTGGGTTCATCCGGATTTGCTTGAAGATGAACAGTGGACGACATCCATGTCAACGAAGAAATCGAAGGGTAAAGAAAAGGAGAAGTCCTGTTACGGAGCCTCGGCGATTCCTGAGAAAGACGACGAGGGGATAGCAACTCTACCACTTTCTGATGAAGAACAGGAAGTTTTCGCAACAAGGGGTGGAAACGAATACCATTACCAGTATCCTGAAGCTTCTAATCCTAACGGTAAAACTCTTGCGGAACTGGGGGTGGTTACAACCCCACCTGTAGCAACTGAGAAACCTCAGAGAGTTGTTAAACAGAAAGAAAAGGAACCTCAACCCAAAGAAGTTCAAATTCCGAAGCAGTCTCGTTTCAATAAACCAATTGGACGAGACAAACCGGAAAGTTCAAATGCTCCATACCGCTTCGACGTCATGACTCAGTTAGCCAATATCCCAGCAAGGATCACGCTATACGAGTTATTGCGCCTTTCGAAGGAAACCAGGATAGCTTTACAAGAAGCCTTGGCTGATTCTGAGGTATTCCTCACTCAGATTAAACCAACTCCAGAAGAGCCAGAGTCGTCGCTGCAACATTGCAATCTGGCAGCCACCAAATTCCCTTGCATTGCTTTCACAAAAGAAGATATGCAAGTCAGGAATTCAAAGCATGATAGACCGCTGTATTTTACTGGATATATCGGTTCGAGCATTGTCAACCGGATCCAAGTTGATCCGGGTTCCGCTGTAAGCATCATGCCACTTCGGTTGATGTACCACCTCGGAATTCCCGCCAGTAAGTTAGCTTCCACAGGAACGGTCATCTATGGATTCAATACTAGTGGATCAAGACCGTTGGGAAAAATCCGGGTGAAGTGTCAACTCGGAGATTTAAAGTCTGAAGTCACCTGCTATGTGATTGATGCAGAGACTTCCTATAACTTACTGTTGGGTCGTCCATGGATCCACGGTAATCTTATAGTTCCCTCCACCCTCCATCAGTGTTTGAAATATGTTGACACTAATGAGGAGGTTAAGACGGTGGTCGCGGATAAGCAACCATTCAAGGGGTTAGAAAACTATTTTACTGACTCCCTTCTATATGGTGCTGAGTCCGATACTGAACCATCGGCCCATGGCACGGACAGCAGAGAAGAAGCTGATACCGAAGCCGGGCTCGATTATAGTGAGGGTCTTGTATTAAATGACATTGAACCTCTTGTAATCGATCTTGACGGTGATGAATCGTCGGATGAAAGTTGTAACTGGCAACTTGCCGATGAAATAATAAAGAATGATTTAGAGTATGCGCCTTGTCTTAATAATGTAATGCAGGAATTGTATGATAATCCTAATCTACACATGCCAATTCGTTCGTCATGCACGACGACGAAATATCTGCAAAATTCAGACGGGACAACGCTAATCCTACCCGCAAAGACAGGGGGTGAGAAAGAAATAATCTTTGGAAAAGGGAATCCATCCCCAACCCCTAGTCTTTTCTTGGACAGCGACTCAGATGATGAAAAGCCTGGGTGGTATTTCTCTCGGTATAGTTGGCAAGCTAATGATTACATGGAGAGGCAAGGCTATGACCTCTCGCTCGGTGAAGGTCTTCATTTTGGTCAAGGAGTTAGGGTTCCACCCCGTTCTACTTATGTACCAAAAGGAAAACCGGAAAATTATTATAGTCATAATAGAGGTCTAGGTTATTCTTCTTCATCTGATGACGAACATGGCCAACAGATCATTAGCCAATTGATAAATGGGAGCGGGCATTCATCCGATACTTTAATGTGGGACTCTGACACGAGCATCGGAGAAAGATTCAAAGCCCTAATGTCGAACATGGCGACAGCTGACCCTTCCACAACTGAAGAGGACGATCAATTGCCTATTTGGGAAGACCCATGGATGCACTACATGAACATCCAATATGGCGAACGATTTGAACAGAGAGAACCTCCTACGGAGGATGAAGTGGTCCAAATTAATATGGGTGACGAAGCTAATCCAAAACCTATATTTATCAGCGGTGATCTTCCACCAGATGAGAAAGAGGAACTAATCGCCCTCATCAGAGAGTATATCGACGTTTTCGCTTGGAACTACGAAGATATGCCAGGACTCAATCCAAACGTAGCAATGCATACCCTCAATATAAAATCGGATGCTAAACCTGTCAAGCAACAACAAAGACGGTTTCGTCCACAAATTATGGAGGCAATAGAAGCTGAAGTCAAAAAACCGATTGATTCAGGTTTTGTCAGGGAAGAACAACATCCCGAATGGTTAGCTAACATTGTTCCAGTTCTTAAGAAGACTGGAAAAATCAGAATCTGCATTGATTTCAGAGATCTGAATACCGCCTGTCCTAAAGATGACTTCCCCTTACCAATTACGGACGTCATTATTGACAACACGTGCGGATTTGAGAGAATATCATTTATGGATGGATTTTCGGGATATAATCAGATCAAGATGCACCCAGACGATGAAAAGCATACAGCATTCAGAACACCCATGGGGGTCTTTTGTTATACTGTTATGCCTTTTGGTTTAAAAAATGCCGGCGCTACGTACCAACGAGCAATGACGAAAATCTTTCAAGAGCATCTTCGGAAGACGGTCGAATGCTACGTTGATGACCTGGTCGTTAAGAGTCGTGATAAAAGAGATCATATTAATGATCTAAAGACCATGTTTAATCTTATGAGAACTCATCAGCTAAAGATGAACCCAACTAAATCCTTCCTTGGGATGTCGAGCGGTAAATTTCTTGGATTCGTCGTCACAACAAAAGGCATCCATATTGATCCTGATAAAGTGAAGGCGATAAATGAGCTGCAACCTCCGAGAAATCTTAAGGAACTTAGAGGATTACAAGGTCGATTGGCATATATCCGTCGATTTATATCAAACTTGTCTGGAAAATGTCAACCATTCTCCAAACTCGCAAAGAAAGGCGTGTCGTTCATTTGGGATGAAGCATGCCAAAAGGCGTTCGAGGATATTAAAGCATATCTAGCGAACCCACCTATTCTCGTAGCACCGAAATCGGGCAGACCGTTTTTGATTTACGTCAAAGCGACGAGCCATTCGTTAAGTGCATTACTTGCACAAGACGACGATAACGGTCACGAACAAGCGGTATATTACCTGAGTCGCACATTGGTAGGAGTTGAATCCCGTTATCCAGTGATCGAAAAGGAGTGTCTTGCTCTGGTATTTGCAGTCCAGAAAATGCGACATTATTTAGTCGGACAGACGATTTATGTCATTTCCAACATAAATCCGGTCCGAGTATTCATGACCCAAACGGCATCCATGAATTGGCGTCTAGCTAGATGTGCTCTACTCTTATCGCAATATGACTTATACTTTAAACAACAAAAATCGGTTAAAGGACGAGCTATTTGCGATCTTCTAGCGGAAAACCCTACAAAGGATACAGTCGAATTGTATGACGATCTACCGGATGAAACCCATGAAGTTAACACCACCTCACATCAACAAGTGTGGCAGTTGTACTTCGACGGGGCTTCCCGCGCAACCAATGTGGCAAGCGCACCCGGATGTTCTAAAATCTCCTCAGGAGTGGGGGTCGTTTTAGTTTCCCCGGAAAAGCATGTTTTGCCTAGAGCATACTCGTTGACTGGACCATGTTCTAATAATGTGGCCGAGTACAACGCGTTAATAATTGGACTCAATTTTGCCAAAGAGCTGGGGGTCGAATACCTTGAAGCTTTTGGGGATTCTCAACTGGTAGTGAATCAAATACGAGGAGAGTATGAAGTCAGAAGTCCAGACCTGATTCCATACCATCAGGTGGCTATTGAGATGGCAAACTCATTTGAAGGATTTTTCATTGAGTACGTTCCACGTCTCCAAAACGCGTATGCAGACGCATTGGCGGCATTGTCAGTATCATTGGCTCAACCTCCCGAAACAGAACAATTGATTACAGTGAAGACTCACCAGCTTATCGTTCCAATTTACAATTCGGATGTTAAAGAAGTATACTCAACAGGAGTTGAACCTGAGGTTCGAGATTGGCGTTTCCCCATTATCGACTACGTCCTACATGGTATATTACCTGAAGATGTAAGAGAAAGGGAATCGATTCGGCGAAGAGCACCGAGATTTTATTACAACGCCACGGCGCAAATGTTGTATCGACGATCGTACGACGGTCTTCTACTCCATTGCCTATCCGGCAAAGAAGCAGAACAAGCACTCAAAGAGGCGCATAATGGAATATGCGGTGCGCATCAGCCCGGTCCTAAACTTTGTGATCGACTTAGAAGAATCGGGTATTATTGGCCAACTATGGTAAAGGATGCAGTTGACTACGCACGACGATGTGAAGTGTGTCAGTTACATGCAAATTATATGCACCAGCCTCCCGAGTATTTGCACCCGTCGGCGACATCGTGGCCATTCGAAACTTGGGGCATGGATATCGTAGGTCCTATTTTCCCACCTTCGGTTAAAGGGGACCGCTTTATTTTGGCAATCACCGATTACTTTTCAAAATGGGCAGAAGCAATTCCACTTAGAGAAGTAAAGACGAATGATGTCATCAAATTTATCAAACATCATGTTATATATCGGTATGGTGTTCCAAGGTGAATAGTGCACGATAATGGTCCTCAATTCGTGAGCAACGCATTCATCAAATTCTACGGTAAATTCGGGATTAAGGATGTGTCGTCGACAGCTTATAATCCCACAGCTAACGGATTGGCTGAAGCTTTTAATAAGACTATCATCAAAATTCTGGCAAAATTGGTGAAAACCAATAAACGAGATTGGGATGATAAACTCGGCGAAGCCCTATGGGCTTATCGCACAACCGTCCGTACACCTACCGGAACAACCCCATATGCATTAACATATGGATGTGAAGCCGTTCTGCCATTGGAAATACAAATTCCTTCTCTCCGCATCGCTCTCGCAACGGGAATGACGACGGAAGAACATCATCAGAAACATCTCGAGGAATTAGAGATGTTAGATGAGAAGCGCTTGGAAGCTCAACAACAGATCGAGTTTTATCAGGCCAGAATTTCTCGGACTTTTGATAAAAGGGTCCGACGACGAAGTTTTAAAGAAGGAGATCTAGTTCTTGCTGTCCGAAGACCTATGATTCTCACTTCCAAGAAGAAAGGAAAATTTGAACCCAAATGGGAAGGACCGTTTGTGATAGAAACAGTCTATTCAAATGGTGCATACCGTCTGGTCACTCAAGACGGCAATAAATTGATGATGCCGATAAATGGGAAGTTCCTGAAAAAGTATTACCCATAATATATTCAGGATAACCTGTGTAAAACGGGAAGTTCCTAGAAAATCCTATACAGGATATTTTAGGATAACCCGGTATCAGTTGATTATTCCCAATGAAAAATGATCATGTGAATAATCCATTCTTAATTATGATAAAAATGATTAAGATCTTCTTACTACTTTTGTTGAGATGAGATTTAATAACAATGAATCTTCCCTCACAAAACACTGTAACGTGATCATGGAAGGGGAAACTCGATGATTCGTAACCCCGCACCATGAAACCTCCACCAATCAGATCAACCAAAAGATATCGATCTGTCGAATTCTTATGTTTAAAATCAAAGTTGCCCACCGAGTAGTTCGTACGAATCAACAAACTCATTGTTATTTGTACCCTACCCCTACTCGTCTTTCGGTCAAACCTTACTACAGTTAGGACCAAAGCCAAAATCCCCTCTCGATTCGTTCCATGAACGAGAGGTCCACAAATTGAATGATCAAACCTTTGAACAGTTAGGATCATCTCAACCCCCACTTGGTCAAACCTTACTACAGTTAGGACCACAACTAAAATCCCCTCTCGATTCGTTCCATGAACGAGAGGTCCACAAACTGAATAATCAAACCTTATGACAGTTAGGATTATTCAAACCAATCCGGATTCTTTGAGTGGAGATCCCACTTTGAGTTTCCTTTGCATCAGGAGATAGAATATAAAATTCTTCCTCTCCGATTCTGGGTTTATCTCTACCAACAAACAAGAGACATGGAAATGGAATATGAAATTATTCCTTTCTAATTCTGGGTTTTTCTCTACCAACAAACAAGAGACTCTGAACCGGAATATCCAGGTTCTTCCTTCACAAGCTTAGATTCGTTTTCATACAAAGAGAACGTAATCTATCTACACTTTAAGATCCATGTCATTTACGCATGGGGGATATTATCTCTATCCCTTATTAGAGATAAGCCTATATCTAACACATGTAGCCTACACATTCAATGTCGTAGTTTAAAGTCTAAAAGAGTTTAAGTCTTTTAGCTCAACGTTATATGTGAAACGGACTTAGATAATTCACATACTAGCCCGATTCAAATGGTGTCGGTAAAGGCATATCAGATCCGTTGATGGCTGAGGATTTGCCAAAAATCCTATAAGTATTATGATTATTTATTCTAAACAAGAGTGAGTAATCATAATAAAATCTCAATGAGCAAAAGAGTTCATTATATTGATCGAAAATAGTCAAACAAAAAGAAGTATACATGTTCCTCAATTACAAAAATTTATGCTGACGAATTTGATCTTCTAGTTTTGAAAGCTCTATCGCGTAGGCTTGTTCAAGCTCAGCGGTCAATTTAACTTTGAAGGCTTCTTCGTCAACACTCTGAAGTTCAGCGATCTCTTGTTCCTTCTCAGCAAGTTTCTTATCCTGAATATTCAATCGCTGATACAGGTTTTCTTCAATTTGAGTTGTCTTCGTCAACTCAGATTCTAAAACTTCACGAGCGTCCTTGGCTTTGGCAAGTTGCTTTTCTAGATGATCTATCTCAACCTGATTCGACTCCAAGTCCCGTTGTAGATCGATTTTAACCTGTATTCTTTTGGCGACAAGCACCCTGAGTTGATGAATGTGAGCTTTTAACTTTTGAAGTTCAGAGTTAGCGGATTGTTGAGAATCACGCCACGCCTGTAATTTGAAGTCCATGTGAGAAGCAATGTAGGAGGGTACGCCTTTAGTGCGAAGATCCTCCAGAAGCTCAGCGTGTTGCTTCAACTCGATTAGATATACGCCAATCGAATCAGCTAAGTCGTTATATCCTTCATCTCGGATGCTCGACATATAACGATCAAGCGTTTTCTTAAAACTCTCAAAATGTGAGCCTTTTAAAAGAATACGATCGACCATAAAGTTCCAAAAAGGGACGAAACCATGAAGTTCAGAGCAAATGGCGAGTTTTTCCGGATCCTCATCAGACAATAACTCTTGAATGCGGGATGATAAGGAAGTAGAAGAAGCTGCGACAAGGGTAAATAAGTCAGTACAAGATATATGTGTGCATACGTAACAGCAATCTGGGGTATACCAAGTTTAACAGAATAACCTTCAACATGACCCTGCGTACACACTGGGGGTAGTTTGGTCTCCTGAATGGTCAAAGCTGGTTCAGGGGTAGCAGCTTTCGATGCACCAGCTACATCAGAAGATTCTTTAATTTCGACCTCAGGAAGTTTTGGACTTAAGTCGAGAGGTTTCTCAAGAGAAGATCCTACAAACAAAAAGATCACAATGAGTATAATGGAGTGTTAAACAGAAACTTGAAGCAAATGAGGTTAAAAACTCACCGACTTTAGGCACAACATCAGACGACGTACCAACTTCTTCAGTTGGTCTCGCTTTTGTTGCAACTGGACTGAGTTAGGGGGTGACGGTAACCTCTACCATCATGGGATCTGCAGGAGTAGTAGGTTGGGATTCAAGAATATGTGATTGAAAATCAACTTCGGTTCCTGCCCATGATGAGAGATCACGACCCTCAGGCTGATAGTCGGTTCCAGTGATTACAGCGGTATCAGTTTCAGCAGCTGGTCCTATAATCCAAACATTTAGACGATTAATCAAATAAATATATATAAATGTATGATGGGGAGTTTGCAGAACAGAAGCCTTACTCTCAGAAGGACCTGCTTCTTGTGAACCAACTCTAACAGCGAGTTCGGTGGCTGCACCAGTAATTTTCCCCGATAACAAATCGGAGATTTCCTGATGATCGCTCTCTGAAATATCAATATTATAGTCGAAATCAGTGAAGTCGTCGACTTTAGGAGTATGAGCGATTTCTCCTTCAGGCGGTGCATTCATTATGACATCTACAAGATGCATTGAGTCGTAAATAATATATGAATCTAAATGAAGTGGTTCGGACGAAGATTAACTTTACCTTCGTTGATCGGGACTGATTCAAGAGCCTCACCACTGACATCCACTTCTTTTAGTTTAACCAAAAGAATACAAAGTGCACAAGTCGTTAGAGGAGGCACACGTCCCGACTCATTCATTTTTTAGAATTCTCTTCCAAGTGGGGAAAGATCAGTACCTGCGTCAGAAGCTGATGGATCCACGTCAGGAGGTGGTGGAATACCAGCTGGTCCTTCTTTCAGAGCATCCTGCATTTGTTCGACAAAACTGGTCTCCTTGGTTTCCATACCTCCGAGAGAGGCAGTATCATAAGGCAGTTCTCCTTCTTCTCGACTCCCTACAGAAATTAAACATGAAATAAGTTTGAGCATTAAGAAGTGTAAAAGTGATAAAGAACAAATAGCTACCTTGTTCATCTGAAGGAGCACTGTGATCAGAATCCCCCTCTACAGCCGGAAGATGAACACGGGGTTTGGAAGCGGATTTCTTCTGTCTTTTCGATGGACGCGCTTCATCCCTAACTCCAGACCCTTCATAACGATGCTTAGTGCGTAATTCAGCCCTAGGAGAAGCCTAAATTTGAGCTTGAGCAGAAGGTCGAGATCTTGGTCGAAGGGCAAGAGGTACCGTGTCTTCCTCATCTTCTTCGTCCCCACTGAGGAGTTCCACCGTCATTCGGTTTGGATATTCCATAACGACTCTCTCTCTCTTTCTTTTTGGGACATCCGGTGGTTGAGTAGGAGCAGCAGATGGACGCACAAGTCCCCTCTCGAAGAAAGAATCGGGGAGACCAGTTCTTTCATCAGAACTTGAGCTAGTCTCATCCGCCTCCTCAGAAGTCTCCGTCTCCTCGGAGTCGAAATCTTCTTCACTACCAGCCGAGCGAGCCGGTTCTTTTCCCTTCCTCGACGATTCGGCGGCCTCTTTCTTTTGAGATGAAGTCGTAACTTCACGTGTCGTTCTGCTTGAGCGCCGCGGGACTATCTCTTCTTCTGGTTCTGGCATGCTTCGGTATAGGGTGACAGTATTGGCGGCTATCAGCCACTTGCAATACAAGAAGGTCATCCGTAGAGGCGGCGATTCTAAAGGGAGATCGAACTCAGCGCCCGTACAGCCAGCAATACTCCAAAACCAGGCTCTCGCGCCATCAATGAGTCCCCCTCGGAAATTTAGGTGACGGTTCGGGTTGCCGACGTATATCTGGTCGTAGCCGAATTGACGAGCAAATCGGCATGGAAGATATGGTTCGATAAGACAAACGTCTCTTACCCGAAATAACAAGTAACCGGGTCGAATGTTCATCAACCATCTGAAGCATCCAACATCTAAAACGGTACGATTCTGTCTTGGATCTTCAGTATCTGATAAAGTAGTATTGTAGGTACCAGAGAACCAAGGGAAGCAGGGGAAGAATTCCCAACACTTGTGGATTTTGAATTGCCTGGTTATATCTGGCTCTCGATGTTTAATCCACTTGCAAGCCTCAAGATTCTGCAACAGAGGAAGACGAGGATCTATCGCCTTAGGAGCTTCCATTAAATCTGGTCGGTGAAGTATTAACCAGGCCATTAGATAAGTATAAGGCAACTCCAGCTTCGGAACTG
>BQKN01023190.1:0-11403 GCA_022839385.1 Asparagus kiusianus
ATATATATAAGTATACAGGTATATTATATTACATACTTATATATATACTCTTACCATGGTATGGATACTAAGATACAAGTAAATAAGTATATATAATGTAGTTATAAGTATACTTATATGTGTATATTATAGACTTATAGTTATATAAGTACATAAATATAATTACATACAAGTATATTGCATCTAGCATATATAAAAGTATATAATATAAGTAAAGCATATAAATATACATAAATAAGCATAATATAAATATGTAACAAATACATTTATAACTATATAATATGTATTTATAAATAAGTAATATATACTTTTGTTATACTCTCTCTCTCAAGTTATAAGTATATACAATATACTTACATGTGTAATATATGTATATATAATATGTAGCTATACACTAATATGTAAGTATATACTAATACATACTTAAATATGATAAGATTAATCTAAATTTTTAGAATTTTTTGCAAAAAAATTAAAAAACGAAAAAATACATGCCACACTAGTTTGGCCCGGACCCCAACCCGGGCACCCCGGCTCTAGGTCTAGTCTAGGCATTTTGCCCAGCCCGGACCCGGAAAGCCTGGCCAGGCGGGGCTGGCCCATTTGGACAAGCCTACAAGCAGTATAGACTAAACACATAACAATGACAAGAAATATTAAAAAAAACTAACCATTTCTGGAGCATGCTCACTAGGCCCTTTCACTTCCAAACTCATATTGTTAAACTTAGCCTTGTTTTTCTGTTGTTCTGCCTTCTTGTCATACTCTGGATGTTCCACGAATTTGAATACTGGCGAATGAAACAGAACACTCAATAAGTAAATTGAAGAACTAATCACATGAAGTTATAAATAAGCCAAAAGGTAAACTATTAGCAACAAAATGCGGAGCAAGTATAGCACCAGGAGGACGCATAGAACAGCTTTTTGGGGGGCAGTTGTTAGGAACTGGAAGCAATGAATTGTTAGCTTCCAGAAATATAAGTAACTGACAAAATACAAAATTTCAAGTGTCCACGGTTTTCGGCAGCTACATTTTGAAGTTAAATTCACCTAAAAGGAACACATAATACCTTCAACGCGACATGAGATTTGCTAGCGTTCTTATTCTTTTTGCACCAGTTGACCTGCTTACCTGATTTATCTTCAACACGCAAGAAAACAAAAAGGAGAAAATCAAACAAGGAGGTAAACAGGTAATAAAAGATCCAACTTCTACGCGCTAGCAAGTACTACACAACAGTCTATAAAAATAGCAGAAATTTGCAGAATTATAAGTGATGTAACAGATTAGAAACAACAATAATCAGATAACCTTCAGAATTCAGGCAAGCATAAATGTGAAGAGCATTTTCCCAGAGATCCTTAAAGCAATAAGAATCAGTTCAAGTGCAATTTAAAATCTGGGTTGACGATAAGTTTGATGTTGGCGAGTTATAGCTCAACTTAAAATTTTAATTCCCTTCTTAGACTCTCCAACAAAAATGTTGGACTTTTTGCTTTTTGTGGGTAATACTGAGCTGGTAGTTGTATGGCTGTTTATGTACTTTCGGTTCAGTCTGTTTGTATTTTGGCAGGGATAAAGACATGGTTATTGTAACTGTGCTTGATAAGATTACATTCTTGGAGTTGGAAATGTAATCTTTTTAATTGTAACAGCCGCTTTGTGGTGTTAATGGTAGCAGGGCTGGGGATCTTTGCGCCTCTCTCTCTCTCTCTCTCTCTCTCACACACACGCACACACGCAGGCGAACACATACACACAAAAATGAAGACACAGCCTTTAGTGTGATGTGTGTGATTTAGTCCCACCTCAGATGAATGTGAAAATATTGGAGGGTCAATCATGTAACCCAAGGCACTCGAGCTGCAACATTGCTAGCATTTTCGGCAGTGGATCAAGCCAAACAATGGATTGCACTCAGTGTAATACGGGTGTATCTTCTCTTCGGAACTTAGCGATCCTCATGGGAGCTTAAGGATAGATGATTCTCATAATAGAATGAGAATAGGGGTGTAAAACAGTACAGTGGAACGCAGGAGGAAGCGTGAAACAAGACGACGAGCCGCAGATTCGAAGAATCCAGTTTTCAGCTCGTGAGTCGACTCATACATGTGCATGAGTCGACTCATCATGTTGAGTCGACTCATCATGTTGAGTCGACTCATGACTGTCATGAGTCGACTCACGAAATCAAGCTCTGTTAGCAAAAGTCTCTGACCAGTCGACTCATCAGTTATGAGTCGACTCATATAAGGTCATGAGTCGGCTCATCTCAGTCATGAGTCGACTCATCGACAGTTTCCTGGTTTGTTTGGGTTTCTGTTCATACGAATTCCTGTTAGGGTTTGGTCTGGTTATTTACCAAATTGCTATCCACGCTTGTACACCTATTTAAAGAATTGTTTTAGGGAATCTTAGATAATCTTAGATCATCTTAGATCAGAGAGAGATTCTAATCAAAAGAGATTAGGGTTTAGAGAGAATTGAGAGTTTTGTTCTCGATTCTAGTGAGATTGTGAGAAAGGGATTGTAATCTTTTCATACTCATAATCTAGAGAAGATAATTTTCTTCGTCATATACTGAATTGTGCTTGTGTTTCTGTCATCCTCTTCTCAACCCACCTTTGATAATTCCGCGATCAAATGTGCTCGCACGGTAACTCGTATCAAGTTGGTATCAAAGCAATCAGATCCGGTGAAGGGGCATCCTATGTATGATCCTTACTCGATCACAGTACAAGAAGCTTGGCGAGATCCTTATTTTCTTAGAAGAAATCCAAAAGATAAGGAAGGAGAAGATGACTGAAGGAGACAATTCAGCGAGGATTGATGCATTGGAGAAGCAGATCGAGACGATAGGGTCGACGCTCACAAAACTCGTCGGTCTCATCCAAGGAGGGAACGAAAGGGGGAATCTTCTTCTAAGTCTAAGAAGAAACCTATCGAGTCCGGTGGAAAGAGCGAGCTTTCAGGCTCCGACGATGAGGATAAGACCGTTAAGGCTGTGTTGCATCAAGAGAGTAAGAATTCTTACCAGAACCTGAAGATTGACTTCAATGTGGAGATTCCTGTTTATGATGGGAGTGTTGACGTCGAGAGGCTTGATGACTGAATCGAGCGGATCGAGACGTATTTTACTCTTTATGGCTACTCGTCAAAAGAGAAGATTGTGTTCGCGATTTTGAAGCTTTCAGGACATGCGTTGACGTGGTGGAAATCATATTGTAAGCAGAAGAAGAAGACGGTGTCGTGGAACAAGTTCAAGGAGTTACTGAGGAAGCAGTTCTACCCGGTGGGATTCCTTGAAGAGCGTTAGTACAAGTGATACGACTTGCGCCAAAGTGTAAATCAAACCGTTCAAGAATACACCACGAAGTTCTAACAGCAGGCAATGGTCCTTAACATTACGACAGAGGAATATTCCGTGTTTATGAAGTATATGACGAGATTGAGTGATTACATCCGAAAGGAGATGAAGCTATTCACGGTCGAGACTATTACAGAGGCGAACGTGAAGACCATTGCCATTGAGGGTAAGCAAAAGAAGGGCAACGAGGCTAAGGGAGACTCCAAACAGACGGGAGGCGAGTCTAGTGGTTCTTAATCTAAGGAGGAGAGGCAGAAGGGTGATCCAGGGAAAGCAGGACTGATTTGTTATCACTGCGAGAAGACATGACACGAAGCTGATCGATGCTGGGAGAAGTATCCTCATCTGAAGCCAAGAGGATTAAAGAGGAATGAGGAGAAAAATGCATACGTGATAGTACAGGGTCCGAAGGAAGTTCCTGGGATGACAGAGCCCAATAACAGTCTCAACCTTATGACGGGAAAACAGGCCACGAAAGAGGACGAAGACCCGAGGGAGCAGCTCTTTGTGCTCAAATTACAAGTGAAGACCAGTTTGGTTGATGCCATTGTTGATTCGGGCAGCGAGAAAAACTTGATATCCGAAACCTTGGTTCAAAAGCTGGGTCTAAAGACGGTCAAGCATCCGAAACCCTATCCATTGGGATGGATTCAGAAGAAGAAACTGAGTATAATAGATCAATGCACTGTCAGATTTGCGCTCCACGAGTCGTATATTGACGAGGTCACATGCGACGTCGTTCCATTGGATATTTGTCAGATTATACTGGGCAATCCATACTTATAGGATAGATATGCAATCTACGAGAGGCGGACTCAGAAGTATACCTTCACCAAAGGTGGTGAAAAGTTCATATTTCGTTCGGTATATCTTCCAAGGGAGACAAGCTTGGGGACGGTGACGCGAGCGAAGAGATTAGTGAATGCAAGCAAGAAGTTTGTCTCGCTATGCATTAGTTTTCAAGAAAAGCCATCGAAAGAGGATTGTAACTTGGGGCGAAAGGTGACTACGACGAGACGCGGGACGAATGAGTTGTTTCCGATCGGACGTCGAGACCGGATTCCTAGCAAGGCCAGGTGGTGCAAAAAAGATGGAGGAGCTCGAGAGTTTCCTCAGCAAAGGTTCTAACTTGAACGGGACTTCAAGTTCTTAAAGAGGGGACCCATGATATGGGTGTATCTTCTTTTCGGAACTTAGCGATATTCATAGGAGCTTGAGGATAGATGATTCTCATAATAGAATGAGAATAGGGATGTAAAATAATACAGTGGAACGCAGGAGAAAGCGTGGAACGAGACGACGAGCCGCAGATTCGAAGAATCTAGTTTTCAGCTCGTGAGTCGACTCATACACGTACATGAGTCGATTCATCATGTTGAGTCAACTCATGACTGTCATGAGTCGACTCACGAAATCAAGCCCTATTAGCAAAAGTCTCTGACCAGTCAACTCATATGAGGTAATGAGTCAACTCATCTTAGTCATGAGTCGACTCATCGATAGTTTCCTGGTTTGTTTGGGTTTCTATTCACACAAATTCCTGTTGGGGTTTGGTCTGGTTATTTACCAAATTGCCATCTACGCTTGTCCACCTATATAAAGGATTGTTTTAGATAATTTTAGATAATCTTAGATAATCTTAGATCATCTTAGATCAGAGAGATTCTAATCAAGAGATATTAGGGTTTAGAGAGAATTGAGAGTTTTGTTCTCGATTCTAGTAAGATTGTGAGAGAGGGATTGTAATCTTTTCATACTCATAATCTAGAGAAGGTAATTTCCTTCGCCATATACTAAATTATGCTTGTGTTTCTGTCATCCTCTTCTCAACTCACCTTTGATAATTCCACGATCAAAGGTGTTCGCACGATAACTCGTATCACAGTGGGTCCAAAGGGGCTTATATTGTGCCAGGCTGCCGGTTGTTGTGATGGTGAACACTAGGAAGAGACTTGGCATCATAGTTACTGTTGAAGCTGGACCAGAGAACAGTGAGGCTCGTTGGTCCTCACAAAATATTGGATCAACCGCGCTTGATAAAAACTATAATCTTGTTGCCATTGCTTTTGAATCAAGGTGTTCTGTTGCTTTGAGTCAATCGTCTAATCCAGTGTAAGTTAATTTTGTCATACCAAAACGAAGATGAATGTTTAATCCCGAAGCGAGGAGTTAAGTATTTTAATAATAAATAAGATAATTTGAAGGGATTCATACATTGATCCAGATAAGTAATTTATGGATTGATTAACTAGCAAAACACAAGGGGCTGAAACACTGGTCAATGAAATCAAATCATCAGCATCCCCAACCAGACTCTAATAAAGACCATTTTACAAACTGAAATCAACCATACTACTTGCACGGTGGCAATGGCTCCCCACGAAGTCCCGGATTCCCCCTGAACCCCTCGGTCCCAACACTGGCATTGTGATTCGGTATTAGACCAGATAACCCGTTATCTGACACGTCAAACAGAGTAAGCCACCCCAAGTCCAACAATCCCTCTGGTATCTGACCCGTTAACCCGCTTCTCGCCACCCTCACCTCCCTCAACCTCTTCATCTTCCTCATAGATTTTGGTATCACTCCTCCTAAAGGGTTATTCGACACGTCAAAATATTCAATCCTCGGCATCGCAGGCCACTCCTCATCAATTCCTCCAGTAAATCTGTTGTTGCTGAGATTGAGCTTAACCAACATGCCAGTATTCTTGAATAATCCCACAGGTAACCTGGACTCAAAGGCATTGTTGGATAAGTTAACATAGTAGATGTAGGGCATGTCGCTGATCCACTATGGAATTTCTCCTGATAACTTGTTACTCGACAGGTCAAGATCGCCGAGAGTACCATTCAATTCCGACATCCAATCAGGGATGGGACCCACAAGTCCAACGCTGGCCATCCTCAGTACCTGCAGAGGCAAGTTACCTATCCAACTTGGGAGGATGGTTAGGTTTAGGAGAGGGTTAAATGAGAGACCAAACTGCCAGAGATTTCTGAGTTTCGAGAGACTAGTAGGAACTGGGCCTGATAGATTGTTTCCTGAAAGATCTAGGTAAGTTAGCCGCATGTCGCCGAGACTTGGAAGGGATTCTGCCTGTTAATTTATTGTTGGAGAGGTAGATGACGGAGAGCCTGACGAGACTACTAATTGTTATTTTTATAGCCGCACTTGTTGACCTATGAAGACAAGGGTGGATGCATGTGTTCGGTGGCAATTTTATGGCCACATTTGTTGACCTATGAAGACCAGGGTGGATGCATGTATTCGGTGGCAACTTCTTTTGACAAAAGAAAGAAAAGATGTAGCCTAGTAATGACAAATGAAGAAGGATGGTGACAGGGGAGAATTGATGGCGTGATTGGTGGCCAGATTGAAGGGATTGAAGGCTATAAAACTCCTCCCCTCTCTTAATTTTAAAAACACTCCAAAATCTAAGAAATCCAGTAGAGAGTGATTGAGAGAAAAAGAGAGAGAAAGCCACACAACGAAATCTGCAAGCTCTCGATATTTTGTATGAGTGTTGTATGTTGAGAAAGAAATATAGTGATACACCTTCTTGCCGTGGACGTAGATCAATTTGATCGAACCACGTAAATATTGTGCTTGTGATTGTCTCTCTATTTTTCTGGCTTTGTGTTTAATCATCCCAACAAACTGGTATCAGAGCTTCTTGGTTCTAGAACAACTTTCAATCTTCCTCAATGGCTTCTGTGAAGTTCTCGGTGTCGATCTTCGATGGCCAGAACAATTTCGCCTATGGAGGATAAAGATGAAGGCTTTATTGTGACGTGAAGGCACAGTTAAAGCTATCGATGGGAAATACCCAGAAGATATGACTAGTGCCGAGATCGAAGAGATGGACGAAAAGGCTCACAGCGCCTTGCAATTGTCACTATCCAACAATGTGCTTCGTGAAGTTGCCGATGAGGAAACGGTAGCGGGGTTGTGGTCAAAGCTCGAAAATCTCTACTTGAAGAAATCTCTTACTACGAGATTATACCTGAAGCAGCGGCTATACACACTGAAGATGAAGGAAGGTACACCCATTCAGGAACACCTTGATGAATTTAATAAAATTATCATCGATATGAAAAACCTAGATCTTAAGCTTGATGATGAAGACCAGGCTCTCATTGTGTTGTGTTCCTTGCCTGACTCTTATGAAAACTTTGTTAACTCTATGTTGTATGGAAGAGAATCCATAAGTCTTGAGGATGTGAAGGCCTTTTTGAATTCTGCTGAGTTAAGAACAAAGTTCAATGGGAGAGGTACCGATAGGCAAGCTGATGGTCTGCTAGCCAGAAGTAGATCGAAGACCAGAGAGGGTGATAAAGGGCAATCCAGAAATCGTTCAAAGTCCAGGTCAACCCAAAACAAGAAAAATGTGGAGTGTTTCTACTGTCACAAGAAATGGCATTATAAGTCAGAATGCTATGCTCTAAAGAAGAAAGACAAACAGCGTGGTGAAACCTCAGATTCAGCTAATACGGCAAAGGCTGATACTGTCGTTGTTGCTGAGACGGGTCTTGTAATATGTCCCTTGGATGACCGTTTCAATAGAGAATGGATCTTGGATACAGGTATGTCTTTTCATATGTGTCCAAATAAAGATTGGTTCACTACTTACAAATCTATAAGTAGTGGATCAGTTTTGATGGGCAACAATGCAATTTGCAAGACAGTTGGCATTGGTACAGTTCGCATCCGATGTCATGATGGGATAGTGAGAACTTTATCAGATGTGAGACACATCCCGGACTTAAAGAAAAATCTGATTTCTTTGAGTTCTTTGGATTCTATTAGGTGTTCTTACACTCGCGAAGGTGGAGCTCTTAGAGTTACTAAGGGTTCATTGGTTGTGATGAAAGGTAGTAAGGTGAACAGTCTTTAGGTTCTCCAAGGCAGTACGGTGACAGTCTCTGCAAGTGTGTCCTCTGATGATGATAAGGACACTACTCAGTTGTGGCACATGCGCTTAGGCCACATAAGTGAGAAGGGGATGACTATTTTGAGTAAACGTGGCTTACTCTGTGGTAACCATACATCATCACTTGATTTCTGTGAGCATTGTGTGTTTGGGAAGCAAACTCGGGTCAGCTTCTCGACTGACTCACATACGACGAAGGGCACTCTCGACTACATCCATTCAGATTTGTGGGGACCTGCTCAGGTTCCATCCAAAAGTGATGCTCTTTATTTTCTGATATTTATTGATGATTTTTCTAGGAAAATTTGGGTTTACTTTCTCAGGTGCAAAAGCGAGGTGTTCGAAACTTTCAAGAAGTGGAAAGTACTTGTTAAGAATCAAACTGGAAAGAAGATTAAACGTCTCCGAACAGATAATAGCCTAGAGTTCTGCAATGGTGAGTTCAATCAGTTCTGCTCAAATTCTGGGAGCGTACGACATCGCACGGTCAGGCACACTCCTCAGCAAAATAGGGTGGCAGAACGCATGAATAGAACATTGACGGAGAGAGCTAGGTGTATGCTCTCAAACTCTGGGTTGGATAAAGACTTCTGGACTGAAGCTGTTAACACAGCTTGTTACTTGGTGAACCGGTCTCCTTCTACCGCCATTAAACACAAGACTCCAAACGAGGTATGATCAGGTAAACCGAATGACTATTTAAATTTAAAGGTATTTGGATGTCCCGCTTACTATCATGTTAGAGAGGGTAAGCTTGAGCCTAGAGCTAAGAAATGCATATTTATTGGTTATGCTGAAGGCGTTAAAGGCTATCGTTTGTGGAGTCTTGAACCTGATTCTCCTAAATTCATTATTAGTAGAGATGTTACTTTTAATGAAAGATATATGCTTGATCATGGGAAGGTTTCTGTTGAGTCTACAGGAAATGTAGGGAAGACCATGGATAAGGTGGAGTTTCAAGTGAAGCTCGAGGGAGAAACGTCTTAAAAGTCATCCATAAAATTTACTCCTACAGCTGTAGAAGAGCAACATGATTTAGGCTCAGATGCTGATGATGCTGAGACTGAAGAACCTTATTCCATAACCACTGGCAGAGAGAGGAGACATATCAAACCTCCTCAAAGATATGCACATGCTGAATTAGTGGTGTATGCTCTCACGACAGCTGAAGAGATGTGTATTCAAGAGCCATCAAACTTTACCGAAGCTGTCTTATGCGGGGAATCTGGACGTTGGGCCACGGCTATGACAGAAGAACTCGAATCACTCTACAAGAATCAGACTTGGGATTTGGTGCAATTACCTAAGGGTAAAAGGGCAATTGGATGCAAGTGGATTTTTAAGAAAAAAGAAGGGATCCCAGGGGTTGAAGATGCTAGATTCAAAGCACGGTTAGTGACTAAAGGTTATAGACAAAATGAGGGAATTGACTATGATGAAGTGTTCTCTCCGGTTGTGAAGCATACCTCCATCCGTGTATTGCTTGCCATGGTTGCTCTATTTGATCTGGAGCTTGAGCAGCTTAATGTGAAGACTGTATTTTTTGCATGACGAACTTAAGGAGACTATCTACATGTCTCAACCAGAGGGATACTTTGTAGACGGTAAAGAAGATCAAGTTTGCAGATTGAAAAAATCTTTGTACGGCCTGAAGCAATCTTCAGACAGTGGTACAAGAAGTTTGATAATTTTATGCTTAGTCATGGGTACTCAAGAAGTACTTATGATAGTTGTGTGTACTACATGCATCTAGGAGATGATTCTTTTATTTATCTTCTATTATATGTCGATGACATGCTTATTGCTGCTAAGAACGTGTCACAGATTCTTATTTTGAAGAAACAACTCAATGATGAGTTTGAGATGAAAGATCTTGGTGCAGCAAAGAAGATCTTAGGTATGGAGATCAGGAGAGACGGGAAAGCTGAAAAATTATCTCTCTCACAGAAGAGTTATATTGAAAAGGTATTTGAACGCTTTGGGATGAAGAGGGCCAAGCCCGTTACGACTCATTTGGCTCCTCACTTTAGGCTCTCGGCTTCAGCACCTACAAGTGAGAACGAGAAGAAAGAGATGTCCCGAGTTCCATACTCTAATGCAATGGGTAGCATAATGTATGCTATGATTTGCACTCGTCCAAACATTGCCCAGACAGTCAGTGTAGTGAGCAGATACATGGCTCAACTAGGAAAGGCGCACTGGGAAGCAGTAAAGTGGATCCTACGGTATCTCAGGGGTACCTCAGATTTGGGTTTAGTTTTTAATAGCAGTACTTTGGGAACCTCAGTTGTTGGTTTTGTAGATTCTGACTATGCAGGTGATCTCGATAAAAGGAGATCTTTGACTGGTTATCATTTTACTCTTTCTGGCTCAGCTATTAGTTGGAGATCGACTCTACAATCGACAGTTGCCTTGTCTACTACAGAGGCAGAATACATGGCAACAGTAGAAGCGGTAAAAGAGGCCATTTGGTTGAGAAATCTCGTGAGTGAGCTTGGACTACAGCAGGAGGCTAGTTCAGTTGTATTTTGTAACAATCAAAGCACAATAAATCTAAGCAAAAACTCGGCATATCATGAGAGGACAAAACATATTGATGTCAGATATCATTTCATTCGTGAGGCAACTACTGAAAGGAATATCACGATGAAGAAGATTGGTACTGTAGACAATCCAGCTGACATGTTGACCAAACCCATCCCGACCTTCAAGTTCAAGCACTACTTGAATTTGGGAGGCATTCACACTTGTTAGGTTACCCCGCTTGGGGCATTATTTGCAAGACGGGTAAAATTCACTAGTTATCGACGTTTGGAAAGTGGTCACATTCTCGTTTGGGTCTCGACTTGTTGTGGATTGAGTCTATTGTCGTGAATTGTTTCACGATGTCCTGGACGCAACAAGTGGGACATTTGTTGAAGGTTGGTGTCGGCTCAGTTTTGAGAAAACTTCATCGAGGTGGAGATTGTTATTTTTATAGCCGCACTTGTTGACCTATGAAGACAATGGTGGATGCATGTGTTCGATGGTAATTTTATGGCTACATTTGTTGTCCTATGAAGACCAGGGTGGATGCATGTGTTCGGTGGCAACTTCTTTT